>CAEGAE010042178.1:0-26017 GCA_903067095.1 Girardinus metallicus
TGTACTGGTACTTTACACTAATTAGTGAATAAGGCAAAAACAGTGTAATTATAGTTTTATTACATATTATATGTGATCACTATAGCAGGATAAAATGTGTTTATATAACTATAACTATATATAAGGTTCAAAGTCATAATATTCCCAGTAAATTGTTCTGTCCTCCTCATATTTGACTGGTTTTCTTCATATTTTTCTCTTGATTCATTCTGTGTAGCTGCTGGAGATCTTCGTTTTGGAGTACCTCAGGGTTCTGATTCGGACCCCATATTATTTCTATTTAAGTGACTAAAATTGCTTTTAATAAACTTTTTTTTAGATTTCTTTAGTGCAATAACTTTGAGGTTTATGTTTTACAAGTTGTTATATAAATACAGTTTTACTTATTTAAACATGTGCAAATGACCATCCTCTTCTTCATCAAAGGGGAGTAAAATGGAAATTGTAAAGGAAGTAATGAGGTCAAAGTTCACAGTAAAAGTAGACTGTATTTATTACCCAGCATGAATTTGATAAAAGATAATAAAATCATGATGAATCACTTTTCAACCTTAATTTAAAAAGTTTAATGCAATTGTTTAAAGCTATTGACCTTAATGAATGTTTTTATATACAATGTTGAAATCATAAAAAAATAGTTGTTTTTTTTACACTACAAGCAACAAAAAAGAAATTTTTCCTAACATGCAACATAATGAGCACCACAGAGGGTTAAAAATGACTCAAAGCAGCAGAAGAGATGATAATAAACAGGAAATATTTACAAAATATTTAAAAGAAATATGAACAGAAAGGCTGAAAGACACAGAAAGTGAAAAGAAAACCTCCAGCAAGACGCAAGAGTGAAAATATCAAGAAGTGTCGCATTTTTAGCAAATTACAAGTCGGAATATTCTATACAATTCATTTGTATTTCCATATCCTACATCCTGTGTGCCACCAAACCAGCCAACAACAAATATTTATCCTGCAAAAAGAAAGAGCAATCAGGACTTAAATAATGCAGGAAAAACACAGGAACTCACTGTTTTTAGTTTAAACTGGTGTCTTGGAGTAAATTCAAAACAGCAATAAATCTATTCAGGGTTACTTTCAGGAAATATATTTAAAAAAAGTTGTAAAACTGAAACAAGCAATCAGAGCCACGAGGAGGGTCTTAGTGCTGTCAATCAACCTCGTGAGTGAGCTGCTAAATGAGCCAACGGTAGAGAAACAACTGACTGCTACAGGAAAACAGGTTATCTGCCGTCAATGGTAGCCTTGCTAACTAGCCTTAGCATTCCTAGCAGGATCTGCTAGCTGCACATAGAAGATGATTGACAGCACTAAGTCCCGCCTCTACTTGAGTAGATGTTTTACCAAATATGTTTACTTGAGTAATCTCTTGGACGGCTAATTTTTACTTTTATTTGAGTAAAGTATGTTGAAGTAGTGCTGCTCTTACTCTGTACAGTTTCTGGGTACTCTACCACCAGAAGCCTCCTGCTGACGGTTTCTAACAAAATAATCAGGTTTTTCAGCCGAAGCCCTCCTGTTGTCGGTTTAATCTGCTGAAGGCTCCGTCCGGCCGGGCCAGATGGTCCAAACTGGGACCGGGTCAAATCTCCTCCTCCTCCAATCTGAGGCAGTTTAAACCCAATAATCTGAGCGCAGCGGTGGCTGCAGGATTATGGAAGTGGGCTAATGTATGCAGAGCGTGTTGCGCCGCCAGCACACGTTCCGATCCGTGTTTCTGCGGGACGATGGATGCTTCAGATGTGAGCTGGCTCTTTGTGCTGGGAGATGACAGACTCCTCTTTCATGAGAGCTCTGCTTCTCTTTCACATGTCAGCTGGCCTCCTCGCTCCTCCCGCAGCCTTTCATCGAGAAAGAACCGGCTCTCAGCAGGCCTCCAGTCTGCTCCCTACCAACGAAGAAGAGGAGGAGGAGGAGGAGGCCGGGGCAGCTGAAAGAGCTCTTTAGATTCCCCCTCAAAAGAATACTGATTCATTGGAGCAAAACAAAGCCTTCTCTAGCCTGGTTTCACTTCTCTGAAGCTCAACACAGATTCCACGCCACCTCCGAGGACCCCAAGCTCCCCCACTGGTCCCGGGGCCTTCGCCTTCGTCCCTGAATGGGAGCCGATTAGCATGAGAAAACAATCAGATCTTCACATGAAGAAAAGGAAACGAGATGCTCCCTTTGGTTGGAGGGCAGGAACAACATTTAAAGAACTTCCTTCGGGAATCCCGAGGTTCATGTTGGAGAGAAAGAGTCCCCCCCCCCCAAAAAAAAAGAAACGCCACAAGAGTCCCACGTCCCTGAAGATCCTGATCCAAGATGCTCCCAAAACGCAACATCTGATTTCTGAAGTTTGCTTCATCAATTCCTGAGCTCCTCCTTCTTCTCCAGCTAGAAACTTGAGTTTCCGAAACTTGAGAGATAATAGTCTTGGTTTTAATCAGTTTACGATTAACTGTCGATTAATGGTTCATTAGATTAAAATTTGTTTTAAAAAAAATTGACCAATAACGTCCGCTTGGACCTTCTTTTAGTGTTGCAGTTTGGCCGCCATCCAGCAGAGGGCGCTGGTCATCCTGAAGCGCAGACTTTAATACAGAAACAAAGATGGCGGCGGGGCTATATCGGAACGGAAAAAAGAAACGGTCCAAACAGAGCCCGGATGAGAGCTGAAAAATGGACTTTAAGTGGTTCTGTGCTCAAATATAAACACCTTAACTGTTTAAGTTCCACGTTAATATCGCTTATTCAGACAATTACCGATGTGCTACGAAGGCAAGGAAGTGGAGAAAAAACAAACATGATGCTAATTAGCAATGTCTGCAGTGAGTTAAAGGACTTAATGGAGAAAAGAGCAACCAAACATTAACCTACACCGGCATGAATATCTCTCTAATCGTGACGTATTAAGTGTTTGGCATATTTTATTCCTTTATTTTTCCAGGCAACAACCTATTTCGTTCCTATTTTGTTGTATTTTATAAGCATGTCTAATTTTAATAATGTGAGTAAACAGCAATTTTCATTTTTTTTTCCAGTTACAGTGGACAAAAAAATACTGTTAAAATTTAATTATGTTTTTTAAAATTGAACATATAATGAACAATTTTGCTATGTGATGGAAAGACAGTTGGGAATCAGAATGTTAAGAAAATGGCTGCTTATCAACTAACGGTTAAAAAGAATCGATTAATTAATTAACTGAACTTACATCCGTGTTGAGAAATCTTCATCCGATTAAAAGAAAAACACACAATCGGAGTCCAGAAGGTCAAGTAAAAAACAATTATCTCCGGATTGTTCGGATGGTTCTGCAGGACCGATGAAGATCCGACTTTAAGCTCTGCAACAGACCAACAGCTTTGACTACAAACTGGAAAAAAAAAAAAAACAGTTATTATCTGTATTTTTTTAAATACAGATAATAACTAGGCAAGTTTTTAACGGATTTTTCGATTTTTTCCTGCAATATTTGTTCCGAATTTCCACACCAAAATGACATTAAAAGTAATATGATGTTACACTGGAATCAGTGTGTGTGTGTGTGTGTGTGTGTGTGTGTGTGTGCGCGCGCGCGCTCTTTTACATCCTAAAAATAGAAATAAAACTTTAAAAACTACTTTTCAAAAATAGAAATGCTACCTTTGCGGATATAAACGAGTTTTATTTTCTGTCCTGAGAGGAAAATGGCTCTTTAGGAAGTAAAGTCTTATATTCCCGATCTAAACCAACATTTTCCAAGAGTTTTTCCTCAGCAGCGGCCGCTCAGTGGGTCAACATGCACGGTAAATATTTCCATCTTCTAATTACTGGGGAGAGAAAAAAAAAGCTCACCAGGAAAAGCTTTCAGACAGTAACACATCCCCGCTTTGCATTCCTACTCCTTTTTAATCATTTTTTTTCCCTTCATGTCCATTTTATCTCCATTCTTTCACTTCTTGTCCCTGTTTTTTTCCTTCCTTTCACCGCTCAGTCTCTGTTCTGTCTTTCGTGACTGTTTCCCCCCCCCCCTATAAATCACGATAAACATCATCAAACTGGAGCCAAACCAGGAATTAGAAACGTATCTGAACACACGATGAACAAAAGAATCAACGATTAAAGCAGAAAAGCTCATAAATTCCTCTAAAATGAAGCGTTTCTTCCCTGTGATCTGAGATATTTCATTAAAAATGTCCCGATGATGAGTGACAAAAGCGGGGATGAATCCAGGATGAAACCTGAATCCAGAGCCGATGGAAACGCTGCAGACTTACGTGTTAAGCTCAGAGGAGCAGCCTGTCGAGCTGTGCAGTCGTCGCTTTCTGCCTCCGATTCAGCTGCGGTTCCTCAACGACCCCTCAGACACGCGCGCGCGCACGCACATGCTTCGTGCACGCGCACGCCGCTGAGTACAGGCCTCGTGGTGACGTCACAGGCTGTAACCCTGGTACAGATGGCTGCAACGCGGATTTAATCTATGTTTGACGGGAACGCCCGCTTGATACACACCGAACTGAACCGGAACAAAGTTCACCGATGATCCGGAACCGGCTGTGGGATCCGGTTGCTCACCATGGAGACACCGGCAGCAGATCGAGATCACCCATATCCGTCCATCTGTTCATCCGTCTAATCATCCATCCACCCATCCATCCATCCATCCTGATGAAGAAGTACTAGTTCCATTGATTAACTTAGAAGATGGGAAAATTTAAATGAATTGTTGACTTAAAACGAGCCAGTATGTCTTGCTAAGAAGTTACGTCTAAGTTAGTTTTGTCTTATTCTAAGTGCATTAAGTTATTAGCACTACAATATAAACCAAAACCACTTGGTAAGATTTTGTATTTTAGCAGCGTGTGAAGCATGGAGGTGGAAGTGTCATGAAATGTTTCTGAGATTATCTCTCCGGAATCTGAAAAACACTTTTTTTTTTTTTTCATTGATATATTTTTTAATTAGTGAAAATGCGGTCAGTTTTTTACCGCAGTTACTCAGCTTCACAAAAGACTAAGCGAGTCATTTGTGTAGTTTTGTTGTTTCTCAGATGTTTCCTGTTGCGCCTGAAGGTTCTTGTCCGGTTTTGCAGCGCGTCTGGCTCGACCCGCCCGGATCCTGATGGCGCAGTCATGCGTTCGGCTCTTTGTTCCCGTCTGCAGCTGGGAGCAAAGCGCAGCAGGAGGCAGCCGGGTCATTCAGCCCCGGAGGAAAACCTGTCATTACTCATGTCTCCTCCTCCAAACGAATTCCTGAAACATTCCCTTTACAATCCCAAACAGGTTCGGACCCATCGTCCACTCGGCAGAGCCCAGTTTGTTCCACCCAGTCTAATTCCAGTTTCATCCGGCTGACTTCACAGCAAAACATAAAATCTTACTAATTTGTTTGTTTGTTTGTTTTTTTGTCTAGTTTCTACTGCAAATATCTTGGTTGCTGAAAAGCTACTTGACAGTTTTGTCTGATTTGCACAAAAGAGGATTAAGGCGACTAAAACAATTACCGATTTTAATCTCAAAGTTATTTTGAGATTAAAATTCTTTTTATTTTTTTTAATCAGAATTGAGTGTTTCAGAATTTAGAGCTTTTCCTCAGAATTTTGATTTTAACCTCAGAAATTTGACTTTCATCTCCCAACTCTATTTTTTCTCTCCAAATTTTAACTTTTACTTCAAAATTCAGATTTTTTTTTCTCAGAATTCTGATTTCAGTCTCAGAATTTTGATATTTTTTCTCAGAATTTTGACTTTAGTCTCACAATTTGACTTCTCAGAATGGTGTAATTGCACATGTTTGTTTCTTAATCTCGGATACTTATTATTTAGGCTGAAATAGGGGAACATTTATCAGCTTTGCTTCATGAAAACCAAATAATTTTGTTGCCGACATGCTTTATTGCAGGTCACTCAGAATGGTGAAACCAAACAATCCTTACATGAATATCTTACAGTGACAAGAATCTCCTGGCTGACGCAGAAGCTCGTTATAACCATTCGGGCTGCTTTGGCAGAATGTGGATTCGGCTTCTTTTTAACAAACTAACGGCTTTGCGAGTATTTACAGTCCACGGACTTCAAAACGAAAGCGCTCCGCTGTAACAGACAAGTAAAACATTAAAAACTCTGATTACAGGCAAAGTGAGTTTATCTCTACAATCTGATCATAAATATTTAAGTTCATCGCTGTCTACATTAAATATCCAAACATTTATTTGTTTGCAGTGAACATCCAAAAGGTCACTAGAAGCTCAACAGAAGACACGTTTTGCTTTATTGGATATGAAAGCTGCAGAAACATGAATGCTGTCGCTGTTGGTCGACCAGCAGCTGCGTCGCTCTCTCTGCGCGTCCTTGTGGCTCGAAAATAAAAACTAGTTTGAGTTTATTTTAGTGTCCACAAGCCTTTTGTGTCGCTCAGTTCAGCCGCAGGACAGAGCTTTCTTCAGGCAACCGGATTCATCAAGACGCCTCGTCTCTCATCAGTTAAAGCACAAAAAAGAGAAGAAGAAGAAGAAGAAGAAGAAGAATCGATCTGGCTCCGACAGCAGAGAGGATCTGTTCAGTTTACATTCCGACAGACGGAGCTCTGTGGAGAACGAGAACAAAAAAAAAAAAAAAACCCCCAACAGAGCAGGGAGGAGAAAGGCGTCCGGGTCACACTGCCGTCTCCTGGTCCTCTCTCTGGATCATCTGGTAATGTTGGCAGTTCTCCAGGTAGTTGGCCAGTTCCTGGTCGTCGGCCTTGCAGGCCCGATGTTTGGGAGTGTCGCCCTGAAAGACGAGAGCAACGGGTGGATTTCCATTAGTTTCTACTGCAATATTCTTCCTCTGCAGCACAAACATTTCAATAAAAGTCACATTATTTCATATGAGTGTTAGGAACATCCTACGAAAAAAATATAATCATGAAAACAAACTGGTACGAGAATAGTCAAATTATGGCAATAAAGGTGAAATAATATGAGAATTAAATCAAAATACAAGAATAAAGAAGTTGGGGAAAGCAGAAATAATACAAGAACAAAGTAACATCTTGAGAATGAAGTCATAGTATTAAGAGAATAGTCTCACTACAAGAATAAACTCATAGTAATACGAAGAGTCGCAATAATATGAGAATAAAGTCAGAATATTATTAGTAAAGTTATACTATGACAAGAATAAAGTTGTAAGAGAATAAAGTTAAAAGTTGAGATAATAATATTATGAGAATAAAGTCAGAATATTATTATGACTATATTCTTATAATGCTATGACTTTATTTTTGCTTTATTCTTGTAGTACGACTACTCTCTTAATTTTTTTATTTTTGTAGTGGTCCTAATACAAACTTTACAAAAAAGATTCCTTAAAAACAAACAAAAAAATCAAAACCACAAAAATACAAACCAGTAACCTCAACAATTTAAAAGTATTAAAAACAAACAATAACCAGATATTTTAAGGGTCTTTTTAAACATTATATGATCACCAAGCTTCAGTTCTTTATTAATGTCAAAGTAACAATAAAGACTTTTCTAATGTTAAAACCATGAAACAAAGAACAGATCCGTGTCCAAACAGCCAATGGTGAAGCTTTACAAGCGTCTGCAACCAGGTGCTAATAGATAGCTGGTTAAAATGCTAGGCAATAGCTAGCTTAGGCTAATATCTGCGACTAAAGCTAGGCTAACATCTGTGACTAAAGCTAGGCTAACTGCTATTGCTAGCTGAACAGTTAACATACTTTAGTAAAAGATTGGGTGAATAACTGTTGAGCCAAAATCTAAGGTAATGGTCATGCTAAGTAAAAGGTTAGCTGTTGGGATACTGGCTGAGCTACAAGCTACGCTAACAGGCAGGTTAGCAGCAGAAATGTGTTTTTTTCTAACGCTGATGAACGATTGAAAATAAATTAAGAGAGAAACTTTAAAGCCTGCATTCATCTGATTGTGCAGTAACAGTAAGCTAACATCCAGGAGCTGGGAACCGTTCTGACCTCGAAAGTTAAAGATAACGTGACAAAATCTGATCTTTTCATCTGAAAAAGTAGCCTGAGGCCAAACGGACGGACGGACGGACGGATGGTGTGAGAAATGGAGGAGGAGAAGCCTCTCAGCCCGTCTAAACTCCTGCGGTGAATTCCCGCTCAGCACCAACTCTGGACTCTAAATAACACATAAACTCTTTATTTGTGTAGCAGAGGAGAAAAGCTCAGATTATGGGCTGTTTCCTGTTACCACTGGCTTCACCATGGCGACGGTGAGCCAAGGCTTTTGTGTGTTGAGGATGAAGCCCGGGGAATCCTGCGGAGCTTCGTTTCTCACTGACACACAACATTAATCACTTTATAGAAGTGGGTCAAATACTGCTGGAGACCCATTTAAAGTGCGGAGGCTCGGATCGGGCTGGTGGCCGCCGTCCTGCCAGCAAAAAAATAAATAAATGGCTTCATACAGCTGGAGGCGGCTGCTGACCAGAAACTAAATCTTTACTAATAATCTGCTGACTCTGAGTTTGAAAAGAACCAAAACATTTCCAGGAAAGCTCACTTAACAATGATCAGATGCAGATAGAAAATCAGGGCTCATTCACATGTAGCCAGATCTCTGGGAATAGGAATACATTTTTATTTGTTTCAACTTTTCATCCACACAAAAACTCTGTTTTATATCACTAAAAATTATTATTTATAAAAACTCTGACATGGAGATTTGAGAAAACAAAGATTTAAGGTTCAGCACATTACAGTTTGCAACAAATGATGCACCAATATATCCACATACTTGCTTTGATATGGTTTTTATTATTAACTTTATGTTCTAATATGCCGTTTAAAAGTAGTCCAACCTAGTTATCTGTCCAAACAAATGAACCTGATGTTTAATTACAAACAGGAAGAACAGGATTTATTTGAAGCAATCTGATTGGCTAGCAGGTCTTAGCTTAGCGCTGCACTGCCCCCTATGGGTTTGGCATGTTAAAAGCAACTCTTGGGGTCAGATTTGTGGGGATTATTGTGAATTTCCTGTGTACATTTTATTTTTTAAATAATGTAGTAGAAATATTTGTTTTTATAAAGACCCGTCTACCTGTGTGTAAAAGGCTTTAGAGTCACAAACACTTAAAGATTTTCAGAAAAACAATCAAAAGAAGACAAAAAATAAGGAGATAATCAAAGACGAGTAAAAAAACAACGGCGTTAAATTAGCACAAAATAACCAGAAAATGGATCAACCAGAACTTTGAAAAGAGGAAAAATATTTAAAACTTATTAAGCAAAATTAAAGCCATGTTTTTTGTTTGGTGTTCTTTCTTCTCTTTTCCACTTCTACCAAAAATATCTGTGTGATCCTAAATTAACTGAAACAAGGAATTTCAGAGAAAATAATAATAATAATAATTGGTAAATAACTGCCAAGATTAAACAAAAAATAAAGTATCTTTCTCCACTTTTGTTGTGGCGCCACTTGGTTACGCTCCATTTTTTTTTCTTTGACATAAATGAACCAATTTTAATGTGCACTTCTTTTTGGTTTGTTTATTTTTATTGAATTATTTTTGCTGTTCCTTCTCTTATCTAATTGGTTATTTGTAATTTTGTCGATCAATACCTCCGTGTGTTGGTCTGTAATGTTTGTTTTGTAAGTAGCAATTGGTGAATAAATAATAATTAAAAAAAAACTAGAAAACAAAATGAAAACAGGGTGACAGAAAACAACACAGAGAAAAATCTACCAAACAGATGATCTATAGGGAAGATAAACAAATGCCAAGAACTGCAAAACTCTTCAGAAATATATCAGAACAACAGACAACAAAAGATTTGCATGACAACTACAAAAAGATGCTAGGAAACAACAAATTGGTGAAAATATACACAAGTCTAAAAAAACCCCTCAATATGTCTGCAAACTGAGAAACTGAAAACTTTTTCTAAAGCAGAATAAATGAATTAACGTTTTGATGAAAGAGCGGTGTGGTAAATCTGACTTTGTGCTCCAGGTGAGTTTACCTGCAGGTCCGTCTTCATGAGCGACGCCCCGGCCTCCACCAGGAAGTGACAGATGCTCCTCTGGCAGAGAGCGGCGGCTTTATGGAGCGCCGTCTCTCCTCTGGAACACAACCGGGAAAAACGGATTCACTTCCTGGAACGTTTGGGCTTCGTTTGGACAGAACAAATGCAAAACTCCAGGCGGGTTAAAAGTCAGGACAAAGTGGACTCACGTCTCCGTCTCTGCGAGGTCCAGGTGGGAGGCGGAAACTGGTGGGAGAGGAAAACAAACTCAGAAACTGAAGCTACAAACTCTTCAAATACAACGACGTTTGATGAAGTGATGAAACGGGGGAGAAGCGATCAGCTGAAACTGATGAAGACGAGACGAGCTAAACAATAAAGTTTTTAGCGTTTCGTTCAGGCTGAGGTGAAAAACCTGCAGATGTTTTTACTGCTTCGTTTTTATCTGATCACAACTATGAAGGCCTCAGAAAGTTGGAGGGAAGATGGAAAAAATGTCCTGTATGGGAAACTGCCCATACAGCACATTTATAGCCCAAACTGCCACTCAGGATTTCCTGACAGCTTAAAATAGGAGCGCTGTGAAGCAAATACAGGGCTCATGTTCTGCTTTTGTTGCCATGGTGATCTCCCAAGTCTAATCCCAACCATGACTGCTAGTTTTCTGATTCAACAGCAGCTTTTGGAGCGTCTCACCGTTTTCGATGAGGTACTTGACGATGTCTTTGCTGCCGGTCTGGACGGCGTGATGCAGCAGCGTGCGGCCGTCTGCGTCCTGCAGCGCCAGCTCCGCCCCCTGCTGGTGGAGCTCCGTCAGCTGCAGGAGGAAACAGACACATTTAGAGATAAATCTGCACCATTTACAACATCATAAATGAACAAAAGCTGCTGAAATATTCCAATTAAAATAAAGCTTCAGGTGAAAGTTTGGTGGAAGGAAAAATATTAACCTGGTTCACAGTGAAAAACATTAATTTGAGGTCCAACTAATCTATAAAAACTGGGAATTTCACTAAACTGAAACTCAGGAGTTTTAACTAAACTAACTTTAATTTAATAAGGTTAAAACGTGTTAAAATATAACAGAGAGGATGCTTCTAATGTCGCTAAGATCCTGCTATTTTGTGATCTATTTTAAAATCTATACCTTAGTTTTAACTGAATTATCCCAAACTTTGTAGAAGTTTGATATTGTTAGTAAAAGTTATAAAAATTAGGCACTTAAGGGCTTTGTGTAATGTTTAGACAAGGTGAACAGGTGAAGCCTAAAACTCTGATCGAATGTCTGAATCCAAGAAAACCAATGGAATACTAGAGAAATTGCAAAGAATGATCTCGTTTTTCATTATTTTACACTAAATATTAGCAAAAACAACAAAAAAAAATATTTATTTGAATATGTATGCAAAGAACAAAAATAAAACAAATGAGATTGTAAATAAATTTAATCCTTTCTAACTTTTTTTTTTTATTAAATATTTTCACAAAACAAAGAAAAACTATATTTTTTAAGTTCTGGATCCAAGAAAACCAGTAAAATTGCCTTTTCTCTTAACTCTAAAGCTAAAGAAACTAAAAAAAATAGATAAATAGATCTGATACTTTCTACTTAGTTTTTTTCTTTTTACACTAAATCTTAGCACAGAACAAAGAAAGAATTATATAGTTACAGAGAAATACTATCAAATTCCTTAAAATTTTATATTTTTTAATCTTTCTAAATAGAAAAACAAAGATTCAAGTTTGAAAACTGAAACTTTGACAATAAGTTCAAGATTTTACCCAACTGTTTCTACCAATCTGTGTTGAGAAAATAGAAACTTTGAAATGAAATATCAACATTTTTGTTTCTCCTTCTGGGTGTTTTCAGGTCCTTGTTACACCAGTGAATGAAATAACTGAAGGATCAGCAGGTAAAAGGAAACGGTTTCAGTATTCCCTGGTTTCTCCCAGTTTCAGATCTGACCTGAGGTCTGCAGACTCACCCTGCTCAGGTTCTCATTCTTGACGCAGCTGATCAGCTCCGCATCTAAAAACAGAAACAGATGACGGGTTGAAAACCAAAGGAACGGCGCCATCTAGTGGTCACATCTAGAACATACAGTATTTCAAAAACTGTTGCATTTGCTTTGTTTTTTCATCTCCAACAGGTCAGATTTACCTTTTTCAGGGTCCTGTGAGGTAGCAGTGGGGGTTCTGTGGGGAGACAGACGGCAGAATCAGAACCAACTGGGACGAGAGTGAGAAGATAATGGAGGTCTGGTTGACCTCCATTAAAACATCAACCAGAACTCCACCCAAACACCACAGTAATCTGTGCACAACACAAACCCTCTCCGCTCCCACACCACAGCATGTTGAAGCCAAAACACACGGAGAGAGAAGATTATCTACTGCTTTGGTCTGAACCTTCCCAGCATGCATTTGTTTCATCATTTTAAATAATCTCCAGTGTTTTTATAAAACTAAGACGCCTTTTTTTCCCTGCAAATATTTGCTACAGCCTGTTCTGCTTCTGTCCAGTAGGTGGCAGTACTCAATGTTTTGAACTTGTTTGAATTAAATTTTATTTCCAGTTTTGTTTTTTCTGCAACTTTTTGTTTAAGAATGAAGACTGAGCAGCAGTTAGAGATCGTCCAATCATAAACACTTTTAATTTCTAATTTAAAATAACAAGAAAATAAAAATAATTGTTTCCTAATAAAAAAAATCTAAATAGTAATATTAAAATAAAAATGTAAGAAATAATTTGATTTCAGAAATAAGTTTAAAAAAAACATTCCCCCCAAATTTATAAATTACTTGAATAAGACGTAAAAATAAAAAAATAAACGTAAAAGAAAACATCTGATTTTTTAAAAAGTATTTTTTCACAAAATTTATAGATGAATTAAATTAATAAGAAATATATAAATTATAACAAAAACTAAAGTATTTTAAAAAGCATTTCCCCCAAAAAATTTATAAATCGGTTGAATAAAAATATAAACATTAAGAAAATAAAAAAATGCATTTGGTTTCTAAAATAAATAAATAAAATTTGTTCCAATTAATTAATTAAAACAAAGAATATAAAAAAAAATAAGTATAAAAATGAAATAAAAATTTTAAAAAGTATTTGATTTCTCAGGAGGACAATTTTAGACTCTGCTTAAATCTATCCTGTTCTGCTGTTTTCTGGAGAGTTTCTCTTGAACTATTTTTTTCTGCAGGACGTCCAAAACAGAAATTGTGAGAAGTTAAAAACATTCTCTCAGTCTGATTGCATCAACATACAAACACATCATCAGAAAAGAAGGCAAAGCCGCTTCTCCACAGCTGCACATCATCTCCTCCTGCAGAGCTCAGCAAGTTTCATAAAAAGAAGTTGAGACAGAGGCATCAGCAGAAAGCAGAAACCAGAGCAGAGGAGGAACCAGGAGAAACCAGGAGGAAACAGGAGGAAACAGGAGAAACCAGAAGGAACCAGAAGGAGCCAAGAGGAAACAAGAGAAACCAGAAGGAAACAGGAGAAACCAGAAGGAACCAGGAGGAGCCAGGAGAAACCAGGAGAAACCAGAAGGAACCAGGAGGAGCCAGGAGAAACCAGAAGGAACCAGGAGAAACCAGAAGGAACCAGAAGGAACCAGGAGGAGCCAGGAGAAACCAGGAGAAACCAGGAGGACAGTGACAGGTTGGTCCTACCTAACAGCTGGTCTGAAATCAGCCGCGGCCGTAACGGAGCGATCGACACTGATTATCTTTGCTCCTCTCCTTCACATCACAGACAGGAAACAGCAGACATGACAGCGGGAGGAAGTTAGCGGGACCTACAGGCGGTTCTTCACTTCACACACGACAAAGATGGAGCCGCTCCAGCAGGGGGCGCTCTGGTCTCCCTCTGCAGACGGTCAGGGCTGGAGGAAGTTCTCAGAAACTGATCTGAGTCGGTTTGTTTTCCATTCAAATCAGTCAGGAGATGCATTCCAGAACTGGTCTGGATCAGAACCATCTGATCATGTGTGATGGATCATTTTCTCTAAATCAATATTCAGTTTCTTTTCTCGTGATTTTGAAATATTTTCAAGCTGAACATGTGTTAATTTTGGGCATAATTTGAGCAGCAAACTAAGAAATACAAACGAGTGTTAAACATTAACATTTAGATTTTTCTTAAAAACAATATTTAATTTATTTAGTTCTAGTTTTAGTCAACCGGTTCTGGACCATCTGGACTTCTCAGAGATCTGTCAGAGTTTTTCTCTGGACTTTGGTTCCTTTTCTCTATGGGGTTTTAGAGAGAAACTCTGAGACTCAGTCTAAAATCTGACTGTTGTGTGACTGGGACCAGACTCCTGAGAGCGAATCTCTAGTGTTGAGCAAGTTCCTGACTCGGAGCAGAGCCAAGACTCGAGAAATACAAACAGAAGCCAGACTTGGATCAGAACCATCACTCCATTTAAAGAGTCCTTTAGTCTGCAGACCAGAACCAACGATCCAGACTAGAATGATCCAGACCAGAATATTCTAAACCAGAACAAGCCGGACTAGATAAAACAATCCAGACTAGAACGAGCCACACCAGATTAAACGATGCAGACTAGAACCAGATCCAGACCAGAACCAACAATCCAGACTAGAATGATCCAACCCAAAATAAACAATCCAGAGTAGAATGAGCCAGACCAGAACAAACGATCCAGATCAGTTCAACAGATGACAGCAGCCTCTGACTGCTTGGACAAGAAACTGTTTCAGAAATGGAGCCTCTAACAGCTCCAGGTACCAGAACATTGGACGTGAAAACTTCCTCCATCCCAGCTGTCCAGAGAGGCGGTGTGTGTGTGTGTGTGTGTTTACCTTTGCAGAGTAGTTTTAGGTGAGGTCTGGGTCAAAGCCTCTGACACCGAACTGTCACTGGAGATCCTCTTCCTCTGCCTGAAACACAGACACACTCTTCACTGTGTGTCCTCCAGTTTGTCCTCGGGGACCGATCGATCATGACTGAGTGACCAACGCAGAGACAGATGAGCGTCTCCGTGGCAACAGCACTCCAAACAGCAGCTGGAGCTCATTTCATTACTGATTTCTGCATTAAATGGCCCCCCCCCTCCTATTATCTGAGACGATGAGCTGCTGCAGTACCAACTTCCTCCAGCAGAAGGAAGTTGACCTTAAAGGTGACCTACTATGATTCCTTGAACACATTAGGATAGATCTATGGCCTACACCAGTGGTGGCCAAAGTCGGTCCTTGAGGGCCGGCATCCTGCATGTTTTAGTTCTTTTCCTTGTGGTGGTAACAGCCTCTTCAGCAAGTCAATATTCTTCTTAGGCCTTCTAATGAGCCATCACTGGATCCAGGGCAGTTAAACCAGGGAGAGAACTAAAACATGCAGGATGCCGGCCCTCGAGGACCGACCACTGGCCTATACAAAGCATGTTCATTACATGTTTTGCACAAAATCATTTTGAGATAACGATAGGAATGATAATGTTTGGTCAGAACTGTTTTAGGGCATCTTATCACTTTAAATCCAAATAAGCTGCTGTTGACCACGCTTCCCCAACTCAATGTTTACAGTCACACATGAAAATGGCTGCAAACAGATGCGCAATTATATAACCTTACATCTTTGAAAAGCAAAAGTGGAGCCTCCTGCACAACTAATAAGAATGCGGCAAGTGGTTCCTGAATGGTAAGTCAACGAAACACTTGTCTTTTCCAGCAGCCATTATAAAGCGGTCAAACCAGCTGACGAAACTGGCTGGAACTCTGCTTGGGTTGCTAGGTAACGGGCAGAACTCTGCTGGGGTTGCTAGGCAACGTCACAATGCCTGACGAATGTAACTTAAAGGGAGACGACTCATTTTCCAGGCACCAAAAAAACATGGACTTATTTCCAAAACGCATCTGGGTGTTTTTGAATCAGTAAACATCCAAATGGAAGAACAGAAACGTGCAAACTTTGAATTTTGGATGATAAATCCCCTTTAAAGGAGTTATGTTTATAAAAGTAAGATAAAATTCTGTTGTTTCAGCTTTAATGTTGATAAATGTCAAACTAAAATGACACGTTCCTGGACATGTTCTTAGATTTCAGCAGATGAATCAGAAAGAAACTCACCTGGGAGAGGTGGGTGACGAGGGCGAGCAGGGGAAGGAGAACTGGTCCGGCATACTGGGGGAGGTTCCCACGGTCTCCTTCGCCACCAGCTCCGGGTCCAGGATGTAGAGCTCATCCTGAGAGATCTCCGTCACGTAGTTCAGGTGTTCCTGGGGGCAAAAATAAGTCAAGTCTCACATCAACTCAGATTCAATTTTAATTTTTAACATCAGGAAAATTGTCTTTAATTAAAGAAGTTTGCTAAAAATAAAAAATATATACATATATATAAATATATAAATATTACTTCTGCACTGATGATTTGATGGTATTTAGAAATATACAGTTTTTCATGGAATTTTCTTTGGAAGGTGACTAAATTATTTGCAGACTTTTTCCAAGAGAATATCTAAAATATTCAGCTTGGGAAGTTGAAATAACTCGGCCTAATGCTGCGGAGCAAAGTAGCCAATCAGGGAGCGCCATTCGTTCTCCTTAGTCCTGATTGGTTGAAGAGCAGAAATAGTCTTACACTGTATTGATACGTCCAGCAGAAAGGACTGCGGTAGTGCTAAGCAGGAAGTGGACTACAGCGCAAAGCATTCTGGGTACATACAACTAAAACAAACTTTGAGTAAAGCGCTGCAGGGAAAAAATGTATCGTGGTTTATTATTAGACAAAAGAAAAATCCTACAACTGCTAAACTCTGACTCCGTTTTTGTTCACTTTTAGTGAAGAAGGAAGTTGCGCTCATGTCTTCTTCATAGGTTTGTGTGTCGTTTCCTTTGCTGGTTCTTGGTGCAGCGCCCCCACAGGTGAAGAGGGGAACTGGTTTTTTAAAGGTTTTGGTTTGTTTCACTCAGTGCAGAGTGAATGAAAACTGCAGCAGCTGAAAATGCAACAAACGTTGCAATTTTGGTCCCAAATCATGCAGAGTAAAACACCCTAAATAATGGCATATTTAAAATTCAAGTGTGTAAAGAAATACACAAAGCTGCCACTTACATTAATATTTTTAGAAATCACTGAAGTAGTTAATAATTAATTCAAATAATTTTAAATAAATACTAACATTTTCCTCCAAGCTCATAAACATTAAGTTTTATTTAAATTAGAGAAATTAAAATATTTTTAATCAGTCTTGCTCACAGAGCGGACTAGACTCATCCAGAACCTCCACTGGGTTCTGGTTCTGACTGTCATGGACCAGAATTAAGTAAAAATATAGAGCTCAGTCTTATTTAACCTGGTATCTGTTGCTAGTTTGTGATCCGTTGAACAAAGAAAACACTCAGGAAAACACTAAGGTCATAAAGATCTCCACGTTTTGTTTCCTGAAGGCCTGCAGAGCAGAAACCTCTGGTCCTACCTGAGCCCGGTCGATCCTGTAGAACCGATCTGCAGTCGTACCTGGAAACAAAAAGCCCGGTCAGGATCGGTCAGGATCTGAGGTGAGAGGTTGAGTGTGGGGGCTTACAGTCCAGGAAACACCAGTTGATGGAGAGTTTTTGTGACGACAGACTCTCTCCTTTCATCTCGTCTCCGTCCTGCGGGATTAGAAAGAGAACCAGGATGAAACCCGGTTCTTCCAGACTCCTGCCAGATCTTCTCCACCATCACCACCATCACCTGGATGACCAGGTACGCACCTGCTCTACTTCCTGTTCCGGGTTGTCCTGGAGACGCTCAATGTGTAGCCGGCACATCTCCAGGTCGCTGTCGCCGGGGACGACAATGACTCCCAGCGGCGTCGCTGCACAAACGATCATCAAATTTATCATCTCTGGGTTTAGATTGGGGTGTTCAAAGTGAGGCCCGGGGGCCATTTGTGGCCCTTGGAACGATTTAATCAAAATTTAAGGCTGGCTTGAAGTTGGTTTGGCAGGTCGTCGATGCAGATGCACATTTAGGGGGGCAATTTTCAACCTCTTTTAAAAACAATACAGACAATTTAAAATCCTAAAATGGAAATTATGAGGTGCAACACAAAGTATTCATTAAAGTTTTTGTTTTTAATTTATTTTAAAAGTAAAAGGGACAAAAATGTTCATAAAAATGCAGGCTTGTTCCTAACCGTATAATAAATTTAATTGTTGTTTTTGCTGAAAACAACAATTAATATCTAGAAAAAGATAAACAGCCTAAAAAGTTTCAAACACAAATTACTGAGTTTCTTTAGTTTTTTTCTTAAATCTGGCAAATCTGAAAGACCCTTCTTATGTTTTAAAGATTATTTGTCGACAAAATATGCTTATTATTTGCTTATTTAATTAGATATTTAATTTAATATTGTTGATCAGGTACAAATAAAATGATTTTTGCCAAAACGTGACCTTTTTCAGTCCTCATGCCAAAAAGTTTGGATGCTAATAGTTTAAATTCTTTAAAATGCAGGTTGTGTGTCCAGTTGGGACCAAATTGAATTAATGCTATCCTGGTTCAATTTGGCATCATTTCAGGGATTTTTACAGGAAATAAGAACCGAATGCAGAGCCAGTCAACTAGAGATAAACTCAGCGATTAAATTGTAGGTCAGCCTGAGTTAAAATCTCTTTTCTTCAAAAACATCAAGTTAATTTAACAATGAATGAAGGGCTGGATATTAGGGCTGTAATTATTGTTTACTTTAGCAACTGATTATCAATTATTCTGACAATTAATTGATTTTATTGATTATTCTGACAATTAAACGTAGAAAAATTAGCATAGTCATTTTTCAATTTAACCACAATCTTCTTTACACATTATAATAAATACAGTAAAAGACGCACATAAAAAAAATAATTAAATCATTTTTTAAAATAAAAAAAATTACACATTTCATTACTTGAATCTGCAGCTGAAAAATACTTCAAATGTGAAAAGTTCAGTTCTTTCTACTGGACTTAATGTTGATGGTGTTGGATGAATCTGATTATTATTTTTGAGATTAATTAAATAATAATTGTAAAGCAAAAGCTGATTTATAGAAGTTGTTTTTTTTTTCTTACAGAAAAAAAAATTAATCTTAAATGCAAAATGTATGTAGTATTCCTACAGTTTTAGCTGAATTACTGCTCTGAATTTTTTTTTTTTTAAGATTTTTTTGGCTCTAGCGGCCTTTATTTGAAAGTAGCCTGACAGCAAATTAGGGATTGAGAGAGGGAGAAGACATGTGGCAAATGTCACCAGGCCGGGAATTGAACCTGCGACTACCGGCATGAGGACTAAAGCCTCCATATGTGGGTTGTGCTTTGCACCTGCGCCACCACAGCACCCCGCTCTGAATGTTTTTCTTTCAGCAAATAGCTTTTTTTGAGTCTGTATACTCTATTTAATGATTAATTGACTACTAAATTAGTTAGACGATTATTTCAATAATCGATTAATCACAACTAAAGCGATTAATCGTTTCAGCCCAGCTGGATTTCAGTTTTGAAGTGTGAGGAGAGTAAAACCGGAGCCCAGAACTCACAGGCCTCCTTCAGCTGGTCCTTGTCGTAATGCAGAGCCTCGTACGCCTCCATGCTGATCCGGTTCACCCTGATCTGCAGCTTCTCAGGAACCGGCTGCTGGCTGCGCACAAACACACACACACTGGCATTTACACACTAACCTAAAGAGGACACACACACACACACACAACGTTTCAAGAACACAACATGGACCGAGACAAGCGAGACTCTCCGACTCTCATGTTTAAGAAAAACCTCCTAATGTCCATCAGTACACTGCCTAAACACAAAACCTTACCAAGTAATTTTGGTCTAATTTCTAGTGCAAATATCTTTGTAAGTTAAACTAATTTTAAAGTAACTTTTCAGCAAGACATAGAGGCTTGTCTTAAGTAAATAATTCCTTAATATTGATGAAAAAGTACTGGCTCCACTGGCAGACAAATTTACTTGTAACATGGGAAAAAATGTATTTTTATTATTGAGATAATCTGCCATTGGTACTAGTATTTTTTCATCAATATTAAGGAATTATTTACTCAAAACATCTTGCTAAAAAAGTTACTTTTAAGTTAGTTTGTCTTCTTTCAAGTCTACTAAGATTTTTGCATTAGCAATTAGATGAAAAATACTTGGTAATATTTTGTGTTTTTGCAGTGTACTCACTGATTTTTAACTTTAAAATGATCCACAATTAGTTGTAATAATAGACTTTGTTTATTTTAGATGTAAAAACAATACTGTAGGTTCTTTAGCTTTAATAAATGTTTATAAAATATTGTCACACAAACGTGTTGTTCACGCTGCAATGCATTATGGTTAAATGACGTCCCAAACAGCGATGAGTAACGTTATTAAGCCTTTTTAATTTGAACCGGAGCTCGTTGAAATCGATCGGATTTGCAGCCTTCCTGTGTTTACTCTGTAGATTCCAGTACAGAACAAACCAAACAGCGTCATCAACCCAAAGGGTGAAAACGTGGCCACCTCCATGGGTGAAAAATATAACAAAAGACACATTTTTTGAAGTAATAATAGTTTTGGTGTATGACAAGTAGCAATTGTTTTAGTTAATAGGAAAATTACAACATAAATAGGCCAACATGTTCAACTAATCTTGGATCCCTTTAAATCATTTGGGGCTTTGGAAATGGGCTGAGAACACAACCCTGAGGCACTCCGTTAATAACAAATCATCTCCTCCCGAGTTTAGCACCGTTCACGTCAGTCTTGACTCTTACTCGTTCAGATGCGGCATGGAGATCCTTCTCTTGGCCTTCTGGACCATGTTGGCCTGGTTCCGCAGGTTGATGCGGATGATGGACGGCGCCAGCTTGCAAGGCTCGCCGTCCACCTGCATGGGGATGGACTTGAAGGTGGTGAGGGTCACTTCTTTGCACTGGTGAAGACGCTCGCCGTGGCCGCCCACCTGCAGCGTCGCCTTCACACAAATCACATGGAAAAATGAGCGGAGTCATAAAGTGATGACACTTAGAGGGGCAGTGTTATGCATATGTGCCATTTTAACTATGTTACCTTCAGTTGTTATAAAAATGCTGTATATGTCAAATATGACTTAATAGACATTTGACTTTGTAATTTAATGACTTGAAATTGGGTCACTGTCTCTTTAAAAGCTCCTGCTCTTTCTGAAACTCCGCCTTCAGGAAGTCATAACAACATGGCTCCTCTATTAACCCTTTGGCAACATTTTATCAGCGTTCCACTGAGAAGTAGCTCCTGTAATGAGTTCAGCATAAGTACAGTTCCACCAGCTGTTTGCTAATTGCTGCTGACTAGTCTGAAGGAGCCGAGTTGCAGGGAAGGCTGCTGGAAATATTGACTACTGTAACTTGGCAGTAAACGGTTAAGAACCATTGGTTTAATTAATAAAATAATTTTTAAGCACACAACGGTTATCTTGAAGGTTCTATTTATGCATAAGTCTGGAGTGTAGACGGCCACATAAAAAGCTGTGGCGGGCCGGATTTGGCCCCCAGGCCTTATGTTTGACACAGGTGCTCTAACTGATAGCCGGTTGTCCTTTTGACTGAAGAGCTGCTGCTTTATGTTTTGATCTAAATTAAGGGGATTTTATTGTTCTTTTTTGCCAAGTCACATAGCCAGAAGCATTTATACCTAAATCAAAAAATTAACAGCCAATTCCATGTGATTGCAGTGACTGAACTTTGACCTCACCAGAGAAGTCATGGTGAACCCGATGACCTCTATGCAGCCGTCGTCGTGACGCTGCGGTTCGAAGTCTTGACTCTCACTGGGGTTTCCCCACGGCGTGGTGCCGGCACAGTACCTGCAGAAAAAAACAAGATCGATCGAAGGAGTTTAAATGATTCGCTGGGGACATAGAGGCATTGCTTTAATGCACTGTAAAAAATATTCCTCTACTGTTCTACAACCTGGGAATGTTGAGGAAGAGGAGGCACTGCAGCTTCATCTCCTGGACTTTGGCCGTCAGATCCGTGCCGTCACACTTTGAGAAAATACAAACGGGGTTAAAGGACCGTAATTAAAACTGTGACCAGGATACCGAGTGCAGATAAATAAAATCACAGCTCAGCTGAAGTAAATCAGGGAAATAAGCCTAAAAATATTTCAATAAAAGATGGAAATTGACTGAAAAACAGTAGATATTGAAAGCAGTTCCATTTCTACAACAGCATATTAGGTCAATGTAAATAAATAAATTTCTGCCAAAAAACTCAAATTCTGAGATTAATTTAAAAAAATTTCAAACAAAAACAAGACAAGTTCTTAGTTCCAAAAGTCGAACATTTGATAGAAAAAAAACCAAGAATTTTGAGATTAATCTCAGAAACCTTCTAGAAAAATTTGGTAATTTCCGAGTTTAGAAAGTGAAAAGCTTTGGACTTTTGAAACTCTGAATTTTTTGTGTTTTTTCTGGAAAATTTCTGAGTTTTCATGCGGAAATTTAAATGGCCCATCATGCGTTTCTTTTCCTCATGTTCTCGCTCAATTTGTTTCCCAAATAACTTCATTTAAACATTTATTTGTACATACTGGAAGAAAAAAAAACACGATATACGCAAACACTATAAAATATGGAAGTCATAAGGTCAAAGTTAAATTTGTGCTTGATGGCTGTAGTTCATGTATTATGTAATTTGGAACTGAAGTTAGCACGTTAGCATTAACTTCCACCAACACAAAATGATGGTGTAGCGCTATAGCATTAGCAGAACAAATGTTTCTTTAGGGTTAGCGCAACCACCACTGACTAACAGGCACACATATGTTGTTCTAACATTGTGCCTGATTATTTATATTTTTGATTTAAATATCTGCCACATCACAGCTGTGATACAACTAGAATAGAGTATTGTTGATAGTAAAGAGAAATACTCGTTATGTTTAGACCAAATATATCCTGTGGCAGCGGTGGTTGTGTCAGAGCGAACATGAAGCTGGATAGCTTCTATGTTTGCTGTGGCCTGGGTGGGATAATGCATCTCAGAGGCTATAAAAAGGACAGATGAGAGGCAGTAGCAAAGCCTGATGATGTTTGTTGTATCTCATCGAATACAAAAGGCTCTGCAATGTCACTTAAATGTGTTTTATTCCCTCTGAATGCAGGTTTGTTCAGATAGAAATAAAACCAAAACCTGCGTCTGCAGCAGAGTGTCAGACCTCAATCTGACCCGGTGATGGAAAATGATGCACAGAGCGAAATACTGGTTCTCTGAGCTTCAGAAATAAAAACCAGTGGCTGCTTTTAAATGCTGCTCAGTTCTGAGAAAACGGCGTGAAGGAGAACCTGGTCGCTGCCTGCACTCACCACCACTCTGATGTGTTTGGCGAGGTCTTTGGAGCTGCCGCTCAGGAAGTCCGAAAAGGCCGTCTAAAAAAAAAAAAACCCACAAATGAATGGATGTAAGACGTTTCTGAGGGGATGGACAGAAGGAACAGGATGAGAGCCGGACTCACCCCTGCGTAGAACATCTTATTCCTGAAGCGGCTGTTGAACTTCTCCGGATTGGCCTCTGAAAACACAAAACAGGAGGGAATGAGATTCTTGTTAGGCTTATAGTAAATTTAGTATTTGATTAAAAACCAGCCAGCAATTAAAACATATAATGGCAACAACTCGATCTTTAGCTCAAACTGAAGTTCAAACATAGCAACTGACTGATGACTACAGTTGCTATGTATAAATCCTGACATACGTATCAGGATTTAACTAAAAGAAACAGTCAAACATTTCCCACACAAACAACAGAACATTCAGTCCGTAACAGTATTATGTTTCTAGGCTTGATGTTTATTTTGCAATTATTAACAAGCGGTGGTTGATTAGTTAATTTAAACAACTGCTCTACTGATGATCTGTAAGAGACTTGGTGTTTAGGTTCCCATTTTTTTATTTTTTAACTGAACCGAATCTCACCAAATTCCACAGCACATCTACATGATAAAGTTGTCAAAGTCAAGCTAGCTTAGTTGGCCTACTTCTCTCTCCCCTGCTATATTTTTTATTAAACATTTTCCTGACCTTGTAATCTAGTTGTTGTAGTGTTGACTATTAACAGCAAAGCACTGTGTCCCTTTTTTCTTTTAGATTTCACACGTACGTTTGAGATATAGCGTGTTATGTTGACAACTTGGCAGCTAAAACGAAGCGCTAGCCTGCAAAAAGGTAACACCAGTTGATTGTTCAACAATAATTGAGTACATTTTCGGAAAATTGTCTCTTCCTTTTGAATTCTGCACGTAAAAATTAACCAAAGTATGAAAAAACTTAAACAGCTACTATAGCTCATAAAAACTAAGCAATATTTAACAAATAATAACTCATTGAAAATTAGCAAACAGACTCCTAAACCTAAAACTAAATTAGACACAAAGTCACAACAAAATAAGCTATAATGAAGAACCCCAAACTACTACAACCCTGGGCTGGACTGACCTCTGGATTCATGGAAGCCCAGTGTGACGTGAGCGTCGAAGCCCAGACTGAAGTAGTTGTTGAAGACATCGATCGGGAGCTGAAAAGCAAACGTAAATTAACCGTGACGCAGCTGAGGGAACGCTCAGTTTAATCTACGCCAAACCAGAGCGGACCTTGTCGGTCTGCTGCTCATCTCGCTCTTCGGGTCGAGCCTCGGTGTTCGGTTCCACGTTGAGGTTCCATCGATCCAGCTGGACGACGTTCCCGTCCTCCACGTGCGACAGGATCTTTGTGATCGGTTCGTCGGTGTAACCCTGAGACCGGAGCACAGCAGGATGAGTGGAAAACATCTTCATTTATGCTCAAGTTCTTAACCTAAAGTTTACATTTCTAAACAGGGCTGAAACGATTAATCGTGATTAATTCATTTACCATTTTAGAAATCGATTAATTTTTAACAGGGTAAAAAAAAGTTACTGAGAGAACAACGCACTCAGAGCAGCAATGAAGTCAAAACTGTAGAAAAAATATAGACATTTTGCATTTAAGATGAAAAACCCTTTTTGTCTTTACATATGTTCTTCCATGAAATCCTCAAATTGCAGTTTTAGCTTCACCTGGTTCAAATTTTGTACATTTTGTCTATTCAATTATTAATCCAACAATAATCAGCCCTGCACTGTATTGATGTTAAGTCAAGCAAGATGGACAAAGGTTTTCACATGTATTTTTAGCTCCAGATTCATACTTTTACAGCTGCAACTAATGGTTATTTTAGTTGCCGATTAATCAATCATTCTGATGATTAATCAAATTTTAAAAAACTGGCACAATCTGCAGATTTTTCATTTCGGGTCGATATATAAATAATCTACTAATTCAAATACTCATTTTATTACCTAAAATCTAATAGCGGTATTTCTTTAATGAATGCTAAATCATTTATAGCAAACTACAAAGAAGGGTTTTTTTTTTTTCTTTTTATCTTAAATGCAAAATGTATATATCTTTTGTACAATTTTGCTTTCATTTCTGCTCTGAGTGTGTTGTTCTGTCAGCAATGGCCTTTTTTGAGTTTGTCTACTCCAGTTAACAAATAATCAAATACTAAATTAGACGACTATTTCAATAGTGGATTCATCGGGATTAGGGCTGAAACGATTCCTCGAGTGATTCGAGTACCTCGATTATTAAAATTCCTCAAGGAAAACTCACCTGCGTCGAAGCCTCGTTATATTATGTGTTATTATTTAGCGCACCGTGTTCCGGCCGGAACTTTATTTACTCTCTCACTTCCGCCTGAGTTGTTGACGAAAGCTAAGTGTTAGCAGCATAACGTCCAGTTTTCAGGTTCGGCCTGGGAGGATTTTATTGAGTCATGATAATATCTGGGTTTTTGTCTTTTTCCGGGACCAATAAGCATCTTAAAATGACGGCAGCGATGCCTGGAGTCCGGCGGGATTATTTATACAGATAAACGGACAGACTGAACACTGCAGGCGGCTGTGCTTTAGATGCGAAGCTTTACTGAAAATACCGGAAAATAAATTTCATATCATCCCGGTCGCAACAAATGGTGGCAAAGAGCATCATGACGT
>CAEGAE010042181.1:0-11928 GCA_903067095.1 Girardinus metallicus
GGTCACTAATAGGGCTGTTGGGTCACTAATAGGGCTGTTGGGTCACTAATAGGGCTGTTGGGGTCACTAATAGGGCTTTTGGGTCACTAATAGGGCTTTTGGGTCACTAATAGGGCTGTTGGGTCAATAATAGGGCTGTTGGGTCACTAATAGGGCTGTTGGGTCACTAATAGAGCTGTTGGGTCACTAATAGAGTTGTTGGGGTCACTAATAGGGCTGTTGGGGTCACTAATAGGGCTGTTGGGGTCACTAATAGGGCTGTTGGGGTCACTAATAGGGCTGTTGGGATTACTAATAGGGCTGTTGGGATTACTAATAGGGCTGTTGGTGTCACTAATAGGGCTGTTGGGGTCACTAATAGAGTTTTTGGGGTCACTAATAGGGCTGTTGGGTCACTAATAGGGCTGTTGGGTCACTAACAGGGCTGTTGGGGTCATTGGGGCTGTTAAGGTCGTGGACCTGAAGCCGCCTCCTCTGATCCGTAATGTGAATGGAGCGGTGGTTCTGGAGGCGATGAGCTGTTGTTCCATTGGTTTGAGCAGCTGCTCTTTAGTTCCTCTAATCATCTGAATGTTGCTCTCGGCGCTGAGTGTAGCGGTTTCTGTGGGACCCTGAGATCTTCAGACCAACTAGAAACCGAATTCACCAACCGTATGGTCGGGTTTTTATCTGAACCAGTCCAACATGTTCTCCTAATCAATCAATGCAGTCAGACTAACTCTGCTCGCGCTAGTGTCTCTATATTTAAGCTAACAACCGTCAGCCTGCTGGTGTTAGATTTGCAAATTTCTTCATGCATTTAAATGGATTTTATTTTTGGTTGAATTGGTTTAGAATGATGGAGATGAAATTATTTTACAGGACGGATGTTAAGCAGTGATGGTGGGACCTTAACAAATGGGATGCAAACATTGTCACCTCAATGTTTCCTCTGCTTCCCAAGCTGCAGTTCTCATTTGCACGTCTCGGCAGCCAATCAGATCGCCGTGAAATGCGCCTCACACGGCTCCTTCTGTGGCAGCATAAGCCATCAGAGAGGGTGAAAACAAAGTGAGAGCAGGAGGCAAACAGACAGCGAGCAGAGCAGGGAACGCAGAGAGGCGGAGGGGTCCGGAGGGCTGGAGCAGCGGAGGA
Organism: Girardinus metallicus; assembly: GCA_903067095.1. Lineage (NCBI taxonomy): Eukaryota > Metazoa > Chordata > Actinopteri > Cyprinodontiformes > Poeciliidae > Girardinus > Girardinus metallicus. Next base: position 1,135 of record CAEGAE010042181.1, read on the forward strand.
GAGGAGGAGCTGGAAAAGCACCACAAGAGGCAGACGCCGCTCACAAATGAGCAGCAAACAGACGGAGGCAGCGACGGCAAACACACCAAGATCCGAGGATCTGGACCACAACAGAACCGCTCCTGCAGGTACTTTAAGGTCTCTGAGCAGCAGCAGCACCGACACACATTAAATCAGCCGGGTGGACAGGATGCTGCTGTAACTCAGAGAGGCGGCGCCAGCAGGACGGGACGGCAGAGCATCGACTGGGAGCTTCCAAACTGGGAAACTAGCGGGTCAACTTCCTGGATCCTATCCGTGTTTCCAGCTGAGCAAGTCTGGAACAAGAACCTCCCGATTGAACTGAGTCGATGTTTGGGTTCTGAGCTCGACCAGAGAGATCAGTGCAGCTTCATCAGGTCGAGAGTTGAGAATGAGAGACAGGAAGCAGCCAGAGGTCTGAACTTCTCAGAATGTCGACTGAAGATGAGATGAAGCCCAGAGCAGGAGGATGTGACCGGCTCTGACTCTACTGAAGTTCTGTTTGCTGGAGGCATCATGCTGGCCGCCGTCCTGCGGAGGGCACAGTGGCCTGTGGTGGTTCTCATGGTGTGTGTGCGGCTGAGTGCGGTTCGGGGCGCCGCCTGCCCGCCCCGGTGCCTCTGCACGGCGGACATACTGAGCTGCCCGGCGCTGGATCTGGACCAGGTCCCCGCGGTGCTACCCACCTCCGCAGCCACCCTGGACCTGAACCACAACCGGATCCAGCAATTGGAGCCGCGCGGCTTCCAGGGGCTGCTGCAGCTGGAGGTGCTGCGGTTGGCCCACAACCAGCTGAGCGCCATCCGGCCCGGCGCCTTCAGGAACTCCTCCGGACGCCTGAGACACCTGGACCTGTCGTCCAATCAGCTGCTGGTCCTGAAGCAGAGCGACTTCCAGGAGCTGGCGGCGCTGGAGGAGCTGCTGCTGTTCAACAACCGGATCAAGCACGTGGAGAGCACCGCCCTGTCCGGACTGACCGGCCTCAAGAAGGTGTACCTCAGCCACAACCGCCTCACCGACTTCCCCTTCTTCAGCATCCAGACAGGCGGCCACCGGCACCTGATCCTGCTGGACCTGTCCTCCAACCGGCTGCCCAAGCTGCCGCTGGCGGATATCTCCGGCCTGCCACCGGCCCTGCAGGAGGGGCTCTATCTGCACAACAACTCACTGGTGTGCGACTGCGCCATGTTCTCCCTGTTTCGGCTGTGGGAGCAGAAAAGCTTCGCATCGGTCCGGTTCTTCCTGCAGGAGCATGTCTGCCTGGTTGCTGGAGTCCAGCGCAGTGGCATCCGCTTTTTCCTGCACCGGCGCTACTTCGAGCGCTGCAACGTGACGGCGGCGCCGCAGCAGGAGGCCAGTGTGTCGGTGAGGGCGGGGGCGCCGCTGCTGCTGCACTGCGTCACGTCTTTGTCCGGCCGTGGCGTCGCCTTCTTCTGGCTCACACCGCAGCTGGAGTACGTGGCTCCACCTGGGAACAACGGCTCCATCAGGATGTTTGCTAACGGCAGCCTGGCGATGGCGGCGCCCCAAGAGCGGGACTCTGGGATCTACGTGTGCGTGGCGCAGGCGCGGCGGCTGAACGACTCCAGGGAGGTCAACGTGACGGTGCTGCCGCGGCCGGCCACTGATGCCGCCGAACCCTTCAACACGGGCTTCACCACCTTGCTGGGCTGCGTGGTCAGCCTGCTGCTGGTCCTGGTCTACCTGTACCTGACGCCCTGCCGCTGCCCGCCCTGGCCCAGGCCCCGCCCCCTGGCAGCCACCGCCCAGAGCCAGGGCAAGGAAGGCGGGGCGGGCAGCGCCCAGTCCTCCATCCTCACGCCGACGCCGCCGGCGTCCACCGAGGGCCCCGGCCGCAAGGTCAGTAGCAACAAGCATGTTGTGTTTCTGGAGCCAATCAGAGAGCAGCAGAACGGCCGGCTGGGGGCGGAGCCTCAGCAGCGCGCCGGGGAGACGGACTCTTACATGTCCGTCTTCTCCGACATGCCCATCATGTTGCCATAGCGACAGGACTCTCAGAGAGATGGCACAGCCCCTCACCACTTCGTCCCCAACACCCCCGCCCCTCACCTCCAACAAGTGCAATTCTGACCCTGAATCCTGTTAGCTCAGGTCCGACCGCTGAGCCCAGAACCGGCGCACTGTGACGGGTCAGAACCGGCCGAGTCCAGACCAAAGACAGAGCATGAATTGCTGCGTCCCTTTAAGCACGGCCTGTCCCTTTAACTGCAGCAACGCCTTCCAGTACCAAACTGTTTTCTAGAGTTCTGTAGCTTCCTGGTTCTGTTCACCAGACCGACATGTAGGGTCCGATTAACCAGAACCAGCTAGGAACCAGAACCATCCAGAGGTTTTGGTTCCCTCCTCCACTCTGCCTGGTTTCTGTTTCCATGTTCTCACTGCATCCTCTGCACCTCGTCTGTATCGCCTAATAAACCTCCAAACCCAACCTGCCTGGTTTCTGTGTGTGCGTGTGTGTGTGAGTGTGTGTGCGTGTGCACGTGTGAGTGTGTGAGTGTGCACGTGTGAGTGTGCACATGTGTGTGCACGCAGCCACATTCTGCATGTTCAGCCTGCAGCAGGTCTCTTCCTGCTCCCACACACGATTCACAGGTTTCCTCTTCCTTTCTGCTCTGCTGCTGGTTCTGCAGCTTTAAATCCTCAGTAAACTCAGAGTGCCATTAGATGGTGATGCAAATTAATAATTAACTGACTACATATTTAAATAATGGCACTAAGTCTACAAGAACTTACAAACAAGGTAAATCAGATGAATTATTTACGATAAACTACTCATTGTCATTCCGCATACTTGCAAGTTTCACTGACTCAAATTTAAGACTTTTTATTTTAAGACATATAAAATGTACAAACTTCATCAAGCAAACTAGCTTTAGCTAGCTAGCAGTAATATGTTAGCAGCTAGGTAGCGTTAGCCTCAGTCGTCTTGAGTCTCTTAATGCAACACGACTCCTCCAGCCTCAGCCTGAAGGTCTCGTCCTGCATGACGTTTTTGTCATTAGGACCAGCAGATTATCGTTTTAAAGTTGTAGTTTTGCCATAAATGATTACACTTATTCATGAGTTGTTGTTGGCGGCCAACCAAAATCAGTCCAGGGGCTGTAAAAGGCCCCCGCGCCTCACTTTGAACACTCCTGCTGTAGATGACCTCAGTGGGGTTTCAGGCCAGGAACGCCTGCAGCATCCAAACTCCCACCGAAGCCATCAGAGTCTTCATGATGAGGAAACACCTCAGTGGCTCTCGGGACACAGCCTGACCCCTGACCCCTGAGTGGGTCTTCATCTTCCTCCCGCCTTGTTTATCCCAGCTGAGCCGCGGACAGCAGGAACCTCTTAAGGAAGATGGAGGGGAAGCGAGTGCTGATGAAATATTGACTAGACGTTTCGGCTGGGAGCGACACGGGAACGTGGAGGTGGCGTTGCCGTGGCGACTCGGCTTTAGCTAATGGCTCCTCAGAACCAAACGGAACCAGAACCTCTGGGTTCTACAGCGGGACCGGGTCACGATCCCACCGAGCCGCGGACAGGAAGCGTACGCTACGCCAGCCCAGAAAGAGCTGGTACAGCTTCTGCGTTGTCACGGCAACCGGCACGTCGACGTCTCCGTGTCCCAGCAGAGCGGATTGGTCAGGGCAGAAACTAGCAGCCAGAGGTTAAAGGTCAGCGTTCAGAGGAGGACGTTTGGATCGTCTGAATCTGCCGAAAACAAAGGAAGACAGAGCAGGAAGAGCGTCTCGGGACGTCTGAGCTCCACTCCAACATCTGACCAGAACCAGAACCGGAACCATCCTGAGAGTCAGGAGGATCAGAACCCGACTGAAACACGCAGCATCAAACATTGATGGCGACTCCAACTGGATTTAGTTCAACTGAAGAGCCGCTTTAAATGATTCATCAGCTTCACACAGACACAACGCTCCGCCAGAACCACATTCACACACTTCCAAAACTCCCAACAGAACCAGCTGACCACCAGCTGATGGTTCTGGTTCTGATCCATCTGAACCAGAACTTTGCTTCAGATATTGGACTGCGGAACCAGAACCATCAGAACCAGAACTGAACTCCAGCTGAGATGAACTGAATGAAGTTCTGCTAAAGCTAATGCTCTGTTCCTCTTCATCCTCCTCCTCTTCCTCAGATCTATCCGTCTCAGCCCTCCTCCACCCTCCCCCCCTGCTCCCCCCTCCCCCCCTCCTCCTCCCTCCCCCCCTGCTCCCTCCATCAGTAACCCTTCATCCTCCTCCTCTTCCTCAGATCTATCCGTCTCACCCCTCCCCCCCTTGCTCCCCCCTGCTCCTCATCCTCCCCCCCTTGCTCCCCCCTGCTCCCCCCTCCCCCCTGCTCCTCCTCCCCCCCCCTGCTCCCTCCTCCTCCTCCTCCTGACAGGAAGCTCTGAGGCGTTCGTCAACATGCATGAGGAAAACAGAAGAAGAACCTGTGAGGAGTCTTCATCACCGTCTTCATCACAGTTTGCATGAAAGCAGCAGAGTCAGAGCAGACGCCGGGGATTGTGGGTAATCTGAAGGCTAGAGCAGTGCATGCTGGGAAATGAGGCGAAAGCTGCTTCTGATGTCTCCTAATAAACATTATGATGAAGGAAAGAGAAGCGGCTCGGGTTATTTCAGGTTCTGATCGTCTGCAGTCACATGACTGCGTCGTCATGACAACCACTCTGATCCGCATCAGCGACGGGTCTGAAGCTTCACTGCAAAAACACAAAATCTTACCAAGTATTTCTGTAGTTTCTAGTGCAAATATCTGAGTGCACCTGAATTAAGAAAGATGAAGTTATAGGAACTTGATTAAAGTCGATAATTCTGTAGATTTCTTTCACCTTTTACAAAACATCGTTTTCTATTTTTTACTCCGATATCTCATGAATATGAGATATCGGAGCTGCTTTTAAATCAGTAATGATGAAACATTGATGAAAAATGTCCTAATTCTTCTGGCAGATTATTTCACTGGGCAAAGATTGTTATCAGAGGTTTGGAATGGAAAATATTGTTTAATTTTTTAAAAATGCGATTAATTGATAACATATCCTGAATTAACTCAAGCATCTTATTCAGTCCAGCAGCAGGTGGGGGAGGGGCAGCCAGTTAAAGTCCCTCCAGGATTTCAGTCTTTTCTTATTAAAATGACTGACTTTGTGGCGCTAGTTCAGAAATATAAAAAAAAAAAAAAAAAACAAACGGATTGAACACAAACATTTTGTCTTATAAAGAACTGATCAATGTTCGCTACTCGTAACATCGATCGCAGACGATGAGCGGACAGGAAGTTGAGGCAGGAGAGGGAAACGCCGCCACCTGCAGGTGGGAGTCAGCATCACTCCATCCAAAGCTTTTGGGTGGAAAATTAGCAATAAACTCACAATTAGCGAGAAAAATGTGTGGATCTGTTGATTTCGTGTGAATTTTTGTCACTGCGGAGTCATCATGAAACAGTGGATGCGCCGATTTATCAGAACAGACCGGTTCTGCTTGAACAGAACCGGGTCCTGAGCCGGACCGCAGAGCAAACCTGCAGGTAAAACTCAGGACTGAATTCAGCCGATCTGCAGACCTCAGCAGCAGATGGGTGTTCCCCAGCGGGCCGGGTCTACGTCCTGGAAAATACGGCGCTGCGATGGAAAAAGCCAGCAGGCCTCTGATTCTGTGAAGCTGCTAAGCTAATTATCCCGGAGCTGAATCTAATCTGAGGCAGGCTGAGAGCTGAGCGCTGCCTCTCTGAGCCGCAGCTGATGGGTCATAATGAGCCCCATCGATCTGTCTCACAGCGGGGGGCGGGGCCTACCGGTCCCGATGAGGCGCAGTCGGACTGATGAAGACAATCCGAGGAGCAAACTCACCTGGGATGAAGCCTGAGGAAGAGGAAGCTGGACTGAGGTCAGAAATAAAATTTAAATCCAAGCCTTCCTTTCCTTCCTGCCAGTTCTAACCTGAGGTTCTGGTGAGAGGTGGACCGGTCCCAGTGGTTTGAACTCTGACCTCTAGCTGCATGACAACGACCCGAAGCAACCTGCCGGGTTTCCTCAGATAGAAACTTTTAACGAGCCTGAACTCGATGCGCTGGTCGACCCGAGTTTAACTTTGTAGCAGCTTTTTAACTCCTAAAGCCAAACGTTTCCAGGAAAGGCTGCATGTGTTCTGGCTCCAACCAGATATGTTAGAGACACGTGGAAAATTCTGTTTGGTTCTAGCAAAATATGGACAAAACAATAACCAAAAATCTCTTACAACTTAGATGAAGACAAACTTTGACTTTATCTGATGTTTCAAGTTCAAAAATCATTTTACAAAATGTCCTGCACATTTGACAAATAAAGAGGCATCCACCGCGCCGCCGGCGTGACCTTTAACCTTTTAACCCTAACATAATCGAAACAATTCCCAAAATGAATACTAATTACAGATTTTGGTTCTAAAGTAACTTAAGTATCTTCTAACTGGCCAGAGAAAAACTAAGTGGGTAAATGTTATGATTTATAAAAATGAAACAGAAATGTTTGCAACACGATTAGTCAGATCCATCTGCAGATGTTTTGTCTGAACGACGGCGAACCTTCAGCTGGTCAGTTAGTGATAATTTATCTTCAGAATTAAACTATCAATATGGGACAGAATTCAAATATTTTTGGTTATTTTTTGACCCACATCTAAAATTTGAGAATCATCTTAATAACATTTCTAAACGCATAAAAACCAAACCTTAATTGTTTGAAATGAATAGGGCCTTATGTTCCTGCCGGCTGCTCTGCGGCGGACGAATGCCACGATATTCTCTCATATTTCATATTCGTTTCATACTTAATGACAGCATGAGCCCATTAACTGCCTCATTGTTCAACCAAATAATGTACAAGAAGCCAATAAGATCTCATCCCCGTCTAATCCGGGACAAACGTAACCGAATGGATTTTGAAAGTTGTTGTGATTTATGTTTTCTTAAATTAATGTTTAATTTAATTTAGTTTAATTTAATGTCGATAAGTTACCTCCTGATGCATTAAGTTCATTTGTAGAAACGTAAAACAGATTCAGTCACTAGAGGATTGATAGAGCCATGTAGAAACTCGTCTGGTCAACTTCATATTTTATAAAACTTATTGCTCTTGCGTGTAAAAACGTAAAACATTTTTTCACATGACTAAATCTTGGTTAAAGGAGATGTGATCATTCTTAGCTCTGATCAGAAAGTCATATTTATAATATTTAATGCATTTGTAAACCTTATTACTGGTTCTGATCCGGAGGTGGAAGCAAAACAACGCTGAGCATCAAGCTAGCCCTGCTAAAGATTCGCCCAGTCAGGGTCATAGTTCACGATTAATAAAGAAAAATAAAGGCCGGACAGGCAGAAGCTTCGTGACCCAGAGAGGAGGCGACGCTCTCCGAGCTTCAGGGAACCAGACCGCCTCCAAACACTTGGGCTCTTTAAAGGAGCAGTCTGACATTTAGAGAAGCACTCGGAGCGAAGCGGCTCTGCGGGCGGAGCTGCAGGCTCCGGCTGACAGGATCAACAGTGAGTCAGAGCCGACAGACATCAGCAGAGGCCTGCTGCCCACCTGTCTGCCTGGAGAAATACAAAACACGTCCAAAAAAACACAAGACGTCCAAAACGCATCCAAAACAAAACTGCAGTTATGTTTCAGTTTTCTTTCAATATGGCCGATCCTGAGAAGTGAGGGAAACATTTATTCCAGAAACTGTGTGGACTCAACGTCACACAAGGCGCCTGCAGCTCGAAACTGAACAAATTAAATTAGTGCTTATGGGAAGTAGAGGTTTAAAGGGGCAGTACAATGTTTCCAGAGACATGGAGCCATTTCATAGCAGAATCCAGTAATCATGTTACCTTCAGTCGATATAAAAATGCTACTGATGTATAAAAAAAATAACTTCCTGATTTAACGCCTCTGTCTCTTTAAAAACTCCTGGTCATTCTGAAGCTCCGCCTCCAGGAAGTCATCCCTCTATTAACCCTTTAAGGTTTTTACCTCTGAGGAGGAGCTGCGCCTTGAAGGCGGGGCTAAGCCCACCCTGGTGTTCTGCAGCTGGATGGTTGCCATGGAAATTAAAGGAAAATGCACAAAAGAACTGAAGCAACTCCAGGTTTGTTTTGGTTAAGGGAATAAGATTAAAACCTGAAGTAAAGCTCCAAAAAGTCGATTTTTCATAATCCCACCAGTTTAAAGTGATGATTGTAAAATTTATTGTAAAAAATGTTTATGGGCGCCGCCATTTTTAAAATTCAGATTTCTTCAGTAGGAGTTCCTGCATAAAAACAGCCAGCTGAAGGCAGCGACCCCATCGTTCCCTCTGCCCCCCGCCCAGTACTCCCAGTACTCCCAGTACTCTCAGTACTCCCAGTTCTCCCAGTTCTCCCAGTACTCCCAGTACTCCCAGTTCTCCCAGTACTCCCAGTTCTCCCAGTACTCCCAGTACTCCCAGTACTCTCAGTACTCTCAGTACTCCCAGTACTCTCAGTACTCCCAGTACTCCCAGTTCTCCCAGTTCTCCCAGTACTCCCAGTTCTCCCAGTACTCCCAGTACTCCCAGTACTCCCAGTACTCCCAGTTCTCCCAGTACTCCCAGTTCTCCCAGTACTCCTACCCCTGTTTGTCTCCGTCCACCAGGATCCGGACCAGGATTCCCGTCACGGCCACCAGGATCGGGTAGTGGTCCACGCTCTCCAGACCTGCAGCACACAGAACCCGTCAGCCCTGACGCGACCTTTGACCTCTGACCTTCCACAGAGCCCTAATGAGGAGGAGTTCTGCTCAGACTTGGTTCTGATCCGTTTATACCAGGAAGTCTGGTTCCTCCTCAGAACCTCCGCCACAGTGTTACCATGGAAACCATTGTTAATCTGGGACAGGTCGGGTCCAGTCAGATCGGGTCGGTTCTGTTGGGTCCAGTCGGACGGGGCGGGGCTTACCTGGCAGCCGCAGGTTAACGACCCGATCGAACAGGTTCTTCTCGGCCGTGACTCGGTTCAGAACCTGGTTCAGCAGCTGCAGACAGAACAGAACAACTGAAACAACTGGACCGGACCGGACCGGACCGGGTCGGGTCGGGTCTCACCTGGGCGAGCCGCCTCAGCAGCAGCTCTGCCGACGGCCGGGTCCAGTCCAGGAAGATCTCCGGAACCAGAGTCACGGTCATCTCCAGAACCCTGAGCAGGCTGACGGAAAGGTCAAAGCAGGTCGCGCACACCTGGGCCCAGATCCACAGCACGGGTCAGAACCAGAACCAGAACCAGAACCAGCAGGATGGTGGGCTCACCTTCAGCTGACGGGTGTCCACAAAGTTCCTCTCTGGGCGCTCCGCGGCCTGCTGGATCTGGACCGGAACCAAACAGAACCAATGAAAACCGGGAGGCGTGTTCAGAACCGGGCCGGTGGTTCTGGATCTACAGAACCCGTCTCAGACTCCAGGTCCACATTATTCATCTACTGCTCCAGAACCAACACCGGCCCGTCTGGATCAGTCAGACTGGAAGTCAAGTTATGAAACTAATTCTCTGTTGAAGACTTTGACTAGGCCATTCAAACACATGAATCTGCTTTGATCTAATCAAAATTTTTCCCCTGACTCCACAACAGACAAATTTAAACTCAAGGTACTTTGTATTTCAATAAATTGAAAATACACAAATTAGTTTTAACTTTTTGTAGTTTTTGTTTTATATCAACAATAATTAAATCATCAAAACACAAAAACACCTTTGAACTGCTGAATTATTAAAACCAAACATGGAAAACTTACATATTTTTTGGGTCATCAGTTGTTTTCTATTTTGCTGGATAAATATTTACGATTTGTGACTTATGGTCAGGGGCTGAACAAAATTATTTCCAGGGCCACCAGTGGCCCCCCGGCCTCATTCTGGACACCCCTGACCTAAACCACCCTGTAGGAGCTCTGGTTGTATTTTCGGGTTGCTGTCCGGCTGGAAACTGAACCTGGAGCCTCTAAACCACATTTTAAGGGCCAGTATCGTGTTTTCCAGCCACATGTAGCCATTTTATAGACCAATCAGTAACTCTGTAACCTTCAGTTGTTATAAAAATGCTGTGTATATAAATATGACTTAAAAGAAATATTACTTTGTAATTTAAAGCCTTGAAACTGGGCCTCTGTCTCTTTAAAAATTGCTCTCTCTGAAGCTCCGCCTACAGGAAGTCGTCCCAACATGACTCCTCTATTAACCCTTTAACGTGTTTATCACCGTCACGCTGAGCAGCAGCTCCTATAATGAGCTCAGCAGTTCCACCAACTGTTTGCTAATTGCTGCTGACTAGTCTGAAGGAGCTGAGTGGGGGAGGAGCTGCACCTCGAAGGCGGGACTAAGTCCACCCAGACTGAATGGTTGCCATGGAGATTAATGGATTCCTCAAACATGAAAGAATCAAAGCAACACTGCAGGTTTGTTTCTGATCAGAGAAAAACATTAAAACACGATGGGAAGATAAAAAAAACGCCCTTTAAAAGCTGAATGTTGTGTTTACATTAAAACAAACATTTAGCTTGTTTTAATGTCCTGAAACACTCAAAAACAGGAAAGCAGGAAGAATCAACAGGAAAGCAGGAAGAATCAACAGGAAAGCAGGAAGAATCAACAGGAAAGCAGGAAGAATCAACAGGAAACCAGGAAGAATCAACAGGAAACCAGGAAGAATCAACAGGAAACCAGGAAGAATCAACAGGAAACCAGGAAGAAACAACAGGAAACCAGGAAGAA
>CAEGAE010042182.1:0-13398 GCA_903067095.1 Girardinus metallicus
ACAGAGGTCAAACGGTTTCTGTAAGTCTTCACAAGGTTGGCTCACACCGTTGCTGGAATGTTGGCCCATTCCTCCAAACAGATCTCCTCTAGAGCAGTGATGTTCTGGGGCTGGTGGCGGCAACACAGACTTTCAACTCCCTCCAAAGGTTTTCCATGGGGTTGAGATCTGGAGACTGGCTAGGCCACTCCAGGACCTTGAAATGCTTCTTACGAACCCACGCCTTTGTTGCCATGGCTGTGTGCTTGGGATCATTGTCATGCTGAAAGACCCAGCCATGGTTCATCTTCAATGCCCTTGCTGATGGAAGGAGGATTGCACTCAAACCTAGAAAGAATGGTACGTGTACATTCTATCATGTACACGGACCAGTTGTCCTGGTCCCTTTGCGGAGAAACAGCCCCAAAGCATGATGCTGCCACCCCCATGTTTCACAGTTGGTTTAGTGTTCTTTGGATGCAACTCTGCATTCACTCTCCTCCAAACACGACGAGTTGTGTTTATACCAAACAGTTCTACTTTAGTTTCATCTGACCATATGACGTTCTCCCAATACTCTTCTGGAACATCCAAATGCTCTCAAGCAAACTTCAGACGCGCACAGATATGTACTGGCTTAAGCAGGGGGACACGTCTGGCACTACAAGATCCGAGTCCCTGGCGGCGTAGTGTGTTACTGACGGTAGCCTTTGTAACTTTGATCCTAGCTTTCTGCAGGTCATTCACTAGGTTCCCCCGTGTGGTTCTGGGATTTTTGCTCACCATTCTTGTGATCATTCTGACCCCATGGGCTGAGATCTTGCGTGGAGCCCCTGATCGAGGGAGATTAGCAGTAGTCTTGTAGGTCTTCCATTTTCTGATTATCGCTCCCACAGTAGATTTCTTTACACCAAGCTGCTTGCCTATTGTGGATTCAGTCTTCCCAGCCTGGTGCATCTCTACAATTCTGTTTCTTGTGTCCTTCGACAGCTCTTTGGTTTTCACCATAGTGGAACTTGGAATGTGACTGTTTGAGGTTGTGGGCAGGTGTCTTTTATACTGATAACGAGTTCAAGCAGGTGCCATTGATACAGGTAATGAGTGGAGGACAGAGGAACCTCTTAAGGAAGAAGTTACAGGTCTGTGACAGCCAGAAATCTTGCTTGTTTGTCGGTGACCAAATACTTATTTTCCACCTTTATTTTCAGACAATGTGATTTTCTGATTTTTTTTTTCTCATTTTGTCTCTCATAGTTAATGTCTACTTATGATGTCAATTACAGGCCTCTCTCATCTTTTTAAGTGGAAGAAGTTGCACAATTGGTGACTGACTAAATACTTTTTTTCCCCCACTGTAGATGCAACACCAAAGATGTTAGCAGAAAGTGCATCAACTGCATCAATTCCTCTTCACCAGACCAGTTGTCAAGACTATCTTTCTGACACCTCCCTTTTCCGGTTTAACGTTAGACCAACTTTGGTGTCTGATGTGCTAGAGCATAAACAAATCCTGGTGACTGTGGATGTTTTGGAAGTGACTATATCCAGCACAAAGACAGGTGACAGTGATCCTTTGTCAGTAGGACAGCAGTTGTGAGTTTGACAGGTTTTAATCTGCAGTGTGTTCTATCTGTGTTTGAACTGTAAAATGACATAAGGGTTGCATAGCTGAAGAATTTAAGCATTCTGCAGTGTGGTTTGCATTGAATATGGAAATATTTTGGTCATGACAATGAGTGCATAACAATAAATAACTAAAACCAGTAACATTTTGTATCCCACAGACAATGATAGTTGTTTTCCAGTTGTTTAAAATTATTGTCTGTGAAGAACAATGACAATCCTTCTAATCTCTTCTCTAACCCAAACAACAAGGATTCCAATTTTTGATCAAATGTTTGGTATATATATATACATATAAAACACCTCCTGTCCCTAGCACATAAACCCAGCTTCAGGCAAAATATTGTATTTAATATGCGACATTTCCTTAAAATCAAATTATTTAAATTCCAATTCAGTAATTGGAATGTTCATTACATGAACATGTACATAAAAAGAAATCATATTAACTAAAGACACACAGAAAAAAGACAACAAAATTCATGAGTTAAGTAGACAGTCTGGGAATGTCTGTATTCATATCATTACCCAAAGCTAATCAATAATTGACTTAGGTTACACCACCTCCCAACCTCTATGACACCACTTGACCTTTTGTCTGAGCTTCCTCCTACTTTTACATTAATATTCATAGGTTTTGTTGGTATGAGAGAAGAATGATATAAAAAGGAGAGAGAAAAGTGAGGTTGCAATGATTCTTGAAATCATCACGGTTAAAAGTCTTGAGTTTAAGACAAATTAGAAATGCATCACTCAGTTAACTCATTCTTCTTCACAATTAATAGCTAAACAGTGGTGACACAGTCACTATTCTCTATAAAGACATTTTGATTGCACCTATGTTGCACTTGTCTTTGTCAAGCAGTGTTTAAGTATATTATAAATTGTTTTTGACCCACATGATCAATTTAGATTGATGACTTGTATGCCATCCTCCCACACCTGACCTCTGTTGTAAAAATCTGGCAGGAGAGAGATTAAAACAGGAGATAAGGTGATTAAATACCCTTCTCTCCTCATGTCTTGAAATCTGTTCCTAATCAGACATACAGGGGCAAACTACAAGCACAGCAGATGAGCATACCTGATGCATTATTCATTAGACAATGTCTCAATCAGAGCCAGATCGATACACTTTCTGTATTTACACAGCAGCAAGCCAAACCGACTGGCAAAAATACCCCTGAGAGAGATTAGGGAACAGGTGTGATGCTTCAAAGAAATACAGAAAAAATATTTATTGAGCCACTATCCAAAGGGAAGACATATTATCAAGGTTTATGAGATAAAAGTATATGTCTTTAAAACATGTATTCTTGCATAGAAATGTAATTGCATATCAATGAGCAAAAATCACTGAGCTTGAAGTGTTTGCTTTCGTTGCCCCCTGCAGGTCAACGTAAACAACGCATTGCTGTAACCTTTATTGTTCATTTCCAAGATAAATTTGATATATGTCATGTAAGTTTATATGCACTCATTCGTGTCTTGCATAACCTTTTGTTTTCCATAGGATATCTTCATTAAAGACAGAGGAGTGTGGTGTGATCAAAGACCTCCACATAAATTCCCCTGTCTCCTCATTTCTCTCCAAGTCACATCAGCTTGCCAGAGTTGTCTTGCACACATCTCACCGTATGCCCTACCATCTGGGGATGTGTTTGGCTCCCTTTGTTTCATCCTTTTCGTCTCTCTGTCTCTGTCTGCGTCTCTGAAGTGTGTGAACTGTGAGTTTTCTGTTCTTGGTGTTGTGCTGGGTCTCAGGTGAGAGCTGGCTCTGTCAGTGTACTTGGCAATAGCCAATGAGCTCTTCCTTTCCTGTCCTTTGTTAACACGCTCCTCTCTCTCAGGGAACATGTTAATTGCTTTTGGACACCAATCAGTGTTCATTAAACAAGCCCATATCCAACATGGCAGATGCTCATTCATTGTGTAGCAATCCGTGTTTTTTGTAATTTTTAGTTGAGGAAACTGTCTGGAGGGCTGAATAAGTCACATATGTAGTTAATTGTCAGTTGTTTGTTTTTATCTTTATTATTTTAAGAAAACTTTTTCTTTCATGCCATTACTGCAAAGTAGAGAATTTTCTAATTAAACAATAAAAATTGATCAATGGAAAATAAAAATGTTTGGTTAGCATTTCTTCTTAAATAAAACAATCGATTCATGTTTCTGCTGTCTATGCATAAAAACACAGGACCTACCTCACAAAGAACCCTTGAACCTTTATACATTTTTTCTCATGTTACATTCACAATAATTGTTTTTCTTTGTTTTCTTGGGATTTTATATGGTAGACTAACAACTGCGTCACCCACCTTCAGCCCCATGACTGCTGTCTTTGACTGGGAAATTCTAATACATAAATATGCTTTTCCCATTCCATTATAACTTTGAATTTATATTTAGGGATGTACTCATCCAATCTCTAACAAATTTTGGGGATTTTTTTAATTTACTTTTTTACAAGCCTTTGCATGCATTTACCACAACACAACTTGTGATAAGATCCTTCGGCCCTGGGTGGCCACCACCATATTGGTGTTGATGTATTTCTGGGTGATGTGCAATGCATGCTTTCTGCAACACAAAGCATTTGGCTAATAGGGCTAAATTTTCGAATTTGGTCTTATTTGAGTAGAGCACCGTCTTCCATGTGTTAGCTGAGTCCGACATATGACCTCTGTTTAATTGATAACTTCTTCGGGATTCCTTACAATAATGGTTTTCTTGTTGCCTCTCATCCATGTCCAGGCCAGTTTTGTAGAGTGAACAGGCCATAGTTGTCCTCAGATTCTCCCTCCAGTGTTTGCACTTCCTCTAGATTTGCATTGGGTTGATCAATGTTTGATTTTTATTAATAAAGAAATTTAAAAACCCATCCATCACTGCTTCCACTTCAGAATTATGTGCTACTTTGTGTTGGTTTGGTTTCGTCTGTATTTGTAATGATCATTTTAGAAACTGCAAAACGTAATAATTAATTTTGCAAGTCTAAGAAGATCATTAAATTAAAAAAAAATTTAATCTAAAAGGTGAATAGCTTTCTGAAGCCTTAAAAATGAATCAATCTATGACTTCATTAAGAAAGATATTTGAGAATCACCTCAAGTTGATGTTTAAAAGCCTACTCAGCATTAAGTGCACCACAAATCACATTCAAACATAATGGAAACCAGCTCACATTAATATTTCAATTTGAACAGAAAAAGCCAATTGCAGTTAACTGCAGAAAATGGGCAGCAGCAAATGAATTCAAACAAAATCTAAACATTGTATATTCTGTCATAATGATATCCTACATACATTTCTTTTCTAGGTCAGCTCTAGACTTAAGACTGACAGACTCATCAACTGATAATGAGACCGTTGTCTGATTAGTGTGTTGATGTCCAGGTAGAATACATTATATCAAAACGATATCTAGCACAGGATGACCACAGTAGTCATTATTGTCCTGATACCCAAAGGGTTAGATTTCTCTTCCTATGCCTTTCTCTAATTTTTTTTTCTGCCCCAGTGTGATCTCCAGCTCTCGTTCATTTTGTCCATGAGCAAGGTATAATTATCTTCTAACCCCTCAGGATTGTTGGCCAGATGAACAGGTAGGAATTAATAGTTAGATACATTATAACAGGCTTTCTTCATTCAACATGCATTATTGTCTCAGGAGCTCACTTATATTTTAGCCCCACATTTTCATGTCTGCAGGCTTATGGTAAATTGCATTTTTTCTTTCAGTTATAAGTGGATTAGAGAGGCAAATATATAAACGTGCTCCTTTAATTTCTTGTATTGGTATGTGAATCATGAAGCCACATTAGAGAGAAATACAATAAAATATTTTCTTTCTGCATCATTAAACAACTTTATGCAGTCAAAGCAAGCTAACCGCATTCCTTTTTAACTTGCTTAAAATTGTCTTGCCACTATATGCAAGTGAGTAAAATTATTAATTTACTTAACTGTCATGCTGGAAACTGTTGCCAAGAAAGGATTTCTATCATTGAGCTGCTACCCTACAAAGATAAATGTGTTTTCTCTGCTTTTCACAAGGATCTACACGCTACAGTACATTACAAATAAGCTTAAACTGACTAAAGTCTTGCAAGGAACCAAACATTTCCACTCATGTTGATCCATTGCAAAGAATGCAAGGAAAACTGTTACACTTCCCAGACAAATGAATAACATATTAAGAGTACTACAGATTAAAGATTGTTGGGATGAGCCTGGAGTCTGCTGAAACAGTGATGTTTCAACAGACAGAGTCCAAGCTGAAGGCAGCTATGGACAATAACAGCCACCCTTTGTGCATTGTTTTCTCCCAGAAGAATAGCGCACGCTCAGGGACAGATTCCTGTCGGTAGGCTGTTCAACTGAGAGGTTCAGGAACGCCTTTGTACCACGGGCCATTAGACTCTATAATGCCGCTCCGGGTGGGAGGGGGAATGGCGGGAAATGGGGAAATTAATGTTTTAATAGTTTATCTTTGTGACAGTCTTTTTTTATTATTATTATTATTATTATTATTATTGTGCTTTAAGGTTTTTAAATGTAGTATTTTTATGGATGGTTATGTATGTATATGAACTCCCTCCCTCAACTTCCTCTGGGTTAATAAAGTACCACCTAACTTAGCCTAAGAAGGTCCAATAGGTCGCGTTAAATAAAAAGCACCTAACACCGTCTGAAAGATGCAAAGCATGTTTAAGATGAGCAGTGAATGGTTTTACTTTCCTAGAAATTAAAGGATACAGTTTTTGTAAAAGTTAAGGCTCCTTTTTGGAGAACTTTAAATAAGACAGAACACAAGTCAGAGAATAACATTGATAGCTGAAGTTGGAGGGAAATACCTAATGACTTTTTAATTAGGTTTTATGCAAAACTTTGAGGTATTGGGTCAATCATATATCCTGTAAAAGTAATGAAATCATTTTATATCTACTGTAAAATCATTTAACAAGAGAAAAAGTACTCCCAAAAAGGAATCTCTTGGGATTATCAATGTAATACTGATCAGTGTCCAATTGTGCTGAAGATCAGCTAATGGCCTGCTGCTAATTAGATCCATTAATTAGTCCCATCCAGTGAGATTTGTGACACTGAAATGATCTATCTAGAGTGTTGGATATATATCTTAGGAGGTTAAATTCCAACCAATATAAAAAAAAAGGTTCATTCCTGTCTGCAAGGTAAATTACTAAAAACATTTTTGGGGCAGCAGTGGTTTTGCCTCCGAATTCTTCCCTAGATGCAACTCCAACTCAGCCTCTTTTTAGTTGTTGAATCATGAATCCTGACCTTAACTGGGACAAGTGGCCTGCAGTGCTTCAGATGTTGTTCCAGGTTTGTTTGTGACCTTCTGAATATTAACATGAAGACAGATTTCATTTCATCTCGACTTGGACACATGACATTAGCAGTTTTCCAGTGTTAACACTGCATATTGAATTTGATTTGTTCAAATTTTGTTTGGGACTAGATATTTGTTGTTGTTAAGAGAAACAACAAATAAAAGAGACAACAGCATCCTGAACATTATTAGAGAGAATAAATGGGACAAAATTAATACAAATCTCATCCTTGTAACACAGATGAAATGTTTCTATTTATTTTTGCATAATTAACACTGATTGTCTTGAAACATTATTCCTAAAATTACTCTAATTAGTATTGAGGGCTATAAAAATTCTTATGACATTGCAGAAAAAAATTATAAACAATTGCATTACTTGTAACTAAAAAGCACCTATTTTAACAATTATTTGTGCTACACAGCAATATATCTTTGCAGTCAACATTATCTCATCATGGCACCTTTCAAAGCTCCAGTACAGAGTGAAAATTGATTAACTAGCGCCTCCTTCTGGTAAAATGGGTCATGTTACCTTGTTCTATGTACTAAAACAGTTTGTTAACTATAATGTAAAAATAATAATTTTTACATTATTATTTGCACAAACTGCACATTTTACAGATTGATTGGGCTAAATTAATTCTGGTGTCAACTGTTAATAAATGTTAAATGTTAATATCATCAGGCATTTTCTTCACAGAGTTCATTTAGTAATGAAAAGTTATAAAAGGAAACACATCAGCAAGGACCCACTGACAAGAGGTCCCTTGTAAAATTGCATTATGATATAGCACTTATTCTTTTTCTCAAAACATTTTAAACAATAGCATTTTCCCAGTTTCGTTACTAAGCAAATGATTAAATGTATTTTTATGTGGCATTAAATAATTTTGGCCTGGGGTATTTCTGAATTAAGTTTGCATATTCTCCCTTTGCATGCATGCAGTCTCTCTTTGTACTCTGGCTCCCTCCCACAGTCTAAAAAAACATGGCTGTTAGGTTAACTGATTTCTCTAGATTGGGTGTACGTGTCTGTGTGTGTGTGCATGGTTGTTGACCTGTGTATCCATGTTGCCCAGCAATGGACTGGCAACCTGTCCAAGGTGTGTCCTTCCTCTCACCCAATGAGTGCTGAACACCAGCACCAGCACCCCTCGCAACCTTGCAAAGACACTTAAGTGGGTTGAGATAATGGATGAGTTGACGGAGTGCGTCTTGTGTTACGGGTCCAGTCTACGGGAATGGTCCTGAATAAAGGAGACATAAAACAAAGACCATGTTTATAATAACTTTCTATTATTTTTATAATTACCTTCTTAACAAATCTAATCTATTTCTATGTGTATATTTATTTTTTAGCTGTAACTGACATTAGCAAAGAATAATGCTTTCACTTGGATGAATCTGTAGTTTTCCACACAATTCCAAACTTATTTAGTTACTTGAGTATCAACTGAAATATTTCCAATTGCTTGCTTGGTCTCCTAATCAGTTTTTATATTTTCCCAAAGCAATAAGAAACTATATTAAATGTACAAATGAAACTAATAACGGTACTAAAACCATTTTCTTATTAATAACTTTAAAATAGCGTCTGGATCATAATCTACTAATATGAGAGTTGAAGTAGGGATGGAGCGCCGCCTTACACAGCCTTGCCTCTCTGCTTAGGAATAAGCACGGCCTAAGCACAATGTTAACATGGTTGAACTTTAATAAAACCACACATAAGTTTGCTACAAAGCAAATCACAGTATTGCTATATGTGATTTTGTAAGCATTTTATGCAAGATTATCTGATCAAACAGGAGAAATGATGAGACGGGAAGCACCGGATTCTGGTTTAACGCAGCCTCGCTTCATAGTGTGAGCGGAAGCTGAAACACAGCTCATAAGAAGGTTCCTTCCGCCTGGCGGTCCTACTGCCTTGACCCTACACTGCCCTCGTGTGGCACACTCCACAACCGCATTCACCTCAGGATCAATCAAATAGATAAGTATTTGTTAGAATGATTTTTTCTCTTATAACTGAAATACTCCTAATAAAGTGTAAATAAACTATTCTCAATACAAAATAAAAAAAAATGTGACTGCACAGTTTATGTGTGTCACAGTTCCACATCCTTTTAGCAAACATTGTCTATTTCCATCAAGCGTATCAAATACTGGTATATTTGATGTGTGTAATAGCATTTGCACAAACAAATAAGCGTAGACAAAAAATATTTTAGCAATTTAGGATTCACACAAACCAGGCAATCTTTGATTAGTAACAGTATTTTTTTTTACCACTATTACAGCTACATTCCTTCATTTTTACTGTATTTGACAAGGCATATTTCATATAAGATAGAATTACTTTTATAACTACATACATACAAATACTTGTATGTGGACGTAAACTGATAGTGTTGGTAATAAGTCCAGTATATTCAAATTAACTGTAAAAGGGTCTTCGGGTGGCTCAGTTGGTAGAGTGTATGCACGATGTGCAGAGACTGTAGTTCTTCTGGATGTGTTTGAGTCTTGGCCTGGGGTCATTTTCAGAATGTCTCCCCCTTTTATCTCCTCCTTACTTCCTGTCCAATTAATGTTCAATAAATGCGATTAAGGCTTACATAATTAACTGTAAAGAAAACCCCAGATACAAAACATGGAAGGCTACTCCAAAGTTAAAAATGGATTGGCTCTATATAAAAAAATCACAAACAAAGCTTTGATTTATGACCTATGCAGAAAAATTCTCTAAACTGTCAGGTCTGCATCCATATTTATTTTCCAAACTGATTTTTTTTTTCTTTTTCATTTCACTGGGATCCAGGAGATTTCCACCTGATTCCTAATCACTTTGAATGCAGTTTCTAATTTTGACCACTAGGGGTCAGAAACATACAGCCTATTAGCAGCAGATGGGTGAACAAACACTGGCCTCATTTCCTGCAGAGACTTCATCCTCTAGTTCACATATTTATTTATGACACCAAGTTGCCTTTATGAAATCAATTCACGACTTCCATTTCTGGAATCTATTTATGTTAATTTCTTAGAGTAAGTAAGCTCGGCTGGCATAAAGTACACAATTTGGCTTATGACAACACAACCCATCCAAAGCAAACAGGAAATTTGCATGCAATGAAGAGAGGTCCTGGTGGGATTAAATCTGGGTGATAACGCATGTAAGGGATTATGCTGATCAGTCATATAGCAGTGAGGAGAGAATGTCAAAGCTGAACAGAGTCACCAGCAGGACAACACAGGAAAGGATGGGAACAAAGCGTGAAAGCAGAACTTGTGATAAGCAAATAGAAAAAAAGGATTTTTGTAGACACAAAAAAGGTATTTGGAACTTTTGTGGAAATCAGGAAAAATAAATGTTTTTTTTTATATTTATTTTACAGGAGTGTTTCAACAGGTTCTTGATCACCGTTTGGAAGACTGAACTAGTCAGGGTGTTTTTTCTTTTGTTTTGTTTTACCAGATTGAGTTTACCATGTCCACTACTATTGTATTGTCGCCTGCAAAACAACAGCTGAGAGACACAAAACTGCAACTCAGCCAACCAGAGCATACACTTCACAAGTCAACACACAGAGCAATGCTCTAAATCTGTACACAATGTTACACATTTGTAATGGAACATTCTTTGTTATCTCAAGATTATAGTTCAGAGACAAGAACACGAGTCCTACTATTTAAAGCATTCACAGTGGTAATGTTGGAGAAGCATCAAAATAAACAAACACATAAAACATTATATGTCTTAATAAAAAGAAAACAGAGTTCCTCGTCGGTTATATCCTTCTAGCTTCTTTTCTCAGCTTTCAGTCCATTTTGGGTCTTTCAGGTCAAGAAAATCCTCTGTATATAAACCTTATTAGACCTTTTCATCACAGAAATCTGTTATTTTTATTTTTATGTTTTTCAAGAGTTATGATAGTTCTGTTTAATCAGACAGATCATCTACATTACAACACAAATCAGTAAATGTCATGGCAATTTTCCCAAAACACCTTTAATTTTAAATATTCTATATTTTTTTTTCTTGTAAGACTAGACATATTTACAAGATTAATCAATTTTCATAAAATATTTGCCAAGTATCTTTTGAAAAACTGCAATTGTCTTCTTACACTTGTACAAGTTGCACTAAAGGTTTCCCAGTTGTTTAGCTATGAGAAATATATTATATTGAATTCTTACACACATTTCTAAAAA
This sequence comes from Girardinus metallicus, assembly GCA_903067095.1. Lineage (NCBI taxonomy): Eukaryota > Metazoa > Chordata > Actinopteri > Cyprinodontiformes > Poeciliidae > Girardinus > Girardinus metallicus. The sequence goes on from CAEGAE010042182.1 coordinate 11,177, forward strand.
TTAAAAATGACAAAATTGTTAACTTTCTGAAGTCAAAAGAGCATACAACTTTGACTGCATCAAGTTGTAACTCAGTGGGTGGATAAATGTTTACTTAACCTTAAAGGTCTTTCGTTACCACTATGAACCTCCTTCTAACATTTTGTGTACTTTTGACCTAAGAAAAAGACATTGACACTAGCTAAACAGTACACCTGTTTTGGAAAAAACACAACAGGGAAACAGGTGTTGCAACACTTACCGCCCTGCTGTAAACAAGATGAGCAATATAACAGGGTTCTGCTAACAAGATAGCAACAAGAAGAGTAACAGACAGCATTCCACTAGGATTTTCTTCTGAGACAGACAGGGAGCACTTAAAAGATTGCTAATACTGTTGTCTGGACACACTGGACTGTGGCAGTGCATGTATGAGCCACCACCCAGAGAACCAGAATGGCTGTATCATTTGTAGTAATTTTGGTTACTATAGCAGAAGGTTGTTTTTTTTTAATATTTGTTTTCATAAGGCACATCAGTCTTCAGAAGATTAGAGAATATACCAGAAATGGTCTTAAATAGGACAGCTAAGCAAATATACACACAAACAAGGACAACTTTCACCTCAGTGTCTGACATGTTTGAGAAGAAAGATAGGTGTATGGACATCAAATACAAACACAGGTAAGACAATAACAATATTGATTTATAAAAAAAAAAAAACAGACAAAAAAACCAAAGCAAATAAAAAAAAAAAATCTAATTTAGCCTGTTATGATATTTTATTAATCTTACTGCTGCATTTTTAAACAGTATAGAATGAATTAAAGCTGAAGTACTAACACAACATTTTTTTGTTTAGGGTCAAAACTGAAACATAAGCTTCTATTTTGGGTTCTATATATTTGTTCATTTGACTCCAGTGGAGTCAGTGCCTCACCAGTCATGAGCCCACCTCACGTCTCTGGCTCCCTTGTGACCCTCTGAGTGCTTTTAAACCAATGCTGCATGTCAAAAACATTTTGTTGCCTCTCCCACATGTTTAGAGTTCTTTTTCATTCTCCTATAGGCTGTCTTGTGCTTCCCTTAACCTTTGTGTTGGCATCTCTCCACAAAAGTTTCTTATCAAAGTTGAGTAAATTCACCAAGTTGTGCAATGTTTATTGTTTATGGTTTTAAAACTTTTCTCTTTACTGTACCATAAATCCAAGTCACTGTCATCATCCTCAAGTCCAGCTCAGCTGGAAAATTTATGAAACAAAATCATTTCCTCTGCACTATTTGTCACATTTGCTCAGTGCTAAATCAATGAAGCTGAATTTGACCTTAAAACATAATAATGTATTTTTCTTTTAGCATAACAAGGCCCTTTGATAAAACATTAATTGATTTTGAGAAATGTCAATAAAATTAAAGAAATTAGGTTTTTGGCTACATATTGTATACACAAATACCAATACTCTGTAAAGCAAGGTTGGTTAATAAAGGATTTCTTACTTGATGGGTAATGGCTACTATAGTTAATAGTAAACTATTGACTGGGCGAAGAGCGGTTAACTGAGTCCAGACTTACGTCCAGAAAGATGTGGGGACTGGTGTGGAGAGGTAGGGCAGACATACCTACTTTGGGTGAGTATTTTTCCAACCATGTACATAAGAGGAGTAATATAATATATAATCTTAATGTCATGCAGACATGACATTAAGATTAGAATATTACATCAGCCAAAAAAAAATATGTTTAATACCTGCTTAAAGGTTGCTATTTTTAAAATGTACTTTTAATCTGAGAAAAAAAACTCATCAGAGCCCATATTCTTATTTACTGGATATGACTGTAAATTTTAAAAATATATGCATTTTAAAAAACACATTTGATTATCATGAGTTTTTTTTTTTTTATCAGTTCCGTTACCTAGCATAGCTGGGTCCGTACAAACAATTGTCACAAAAAAAATATTTTGTGTTAAGACTTTTATCATCGTCACATAAGATAATACAAAATATTGTGATGCAGTTTTGAGTTCATATCAGCTACTCTAACGTAGATGGATAAAGCCAGAGACTCCTGCTTACCTGCTTATAAAGCAGGATTGATTAGTATAGTGTCATCTTTGTGCCTCCTTATTTTGCACGCAGAAAGACAGACGTGCAAGTGTAACGCTTATTGAGGCTAGGCGCCTGACTACGGCCAAATATGGTCATAAATCAGAAGGATTCGACTGAGGAGCCCGTGTGTGTAA
>CAEGAE010042183.1:0-16317 GCA_903067095.1 Girardinus metallicus
ATATAAATAATTTTTGGGTTCAATTCTGTGTATATGGGTGTATGGTTTTAAAAACCCGAAACCAATTCTGCCCCTCAAAAAGCACGACACCCCCCCCCCCCCCCCAAAAAAAAAAAAACGAGAGCACCAATTAGAATAACAACTGGCCATATATCGGATATCGTTAATGACAATTTTATTGCGGTTAACCTCTGATGCTAAATGAAGATCTATTCTAATTAAGGAGAAGTTTATAGTAATCAATAAGTCTTTGATAATTACTGTCTGACCACACTTTAGTTCCCTACTATTGATTGCCTTATTATACCTATTATAATGAAATGTTATCTCTAAATATTAAATAGTTTTCTAAAAGCAGTTAAATCATGCTGTTCATCATCCAGTTTTCTACCAGCATCAGCTGAATCACCTCCAATCGTCCTGATAATTGGTGACGTAAACAAAAAAGGCTGAAATTATGGTCACAGTGGAGGCTATTTAACGAACGTGTAGCTTGTAAAATGTCTTAAACTGTTAGCTTATTCTTGCACACCAAATACGAGTCTCTGAAAATCACTAAGAGCTCCACATCTCCTCCTCCGGGGTCAAACTTCACGGATCAATAACTCTCAGAGGAAACGTTGTTAAAATGCAAGGAGGACGTCTTTTGTTAGGTAGATAAGCTCCTGCTCATTAATGCTCACTGTTCTCTGCTGGACCCGTCACATTGGTGTCTTTGTTCAGCCACCTGTGAAACGAGCTCCGGGCTTTTCCTGGAATGGCTATTTTTATGCTCTGGATTATATCTATTGATAGAATCTGAAAAATAATACAAGTAAGTGTTGTGAAACTCGGACTAGATTGTTTGTTAAAGCTGCTGTGCAGAAACTCATCTGCATGGAAATCATCATCATTTTTCAAGTTTCCCCTGTCAGAGTGGCCTGGGAGGATGCCTGCTAATAGAGAAGCTCTCCCAAAACTTCAACAGCTTCATGAGTAAGGGAAATTCATAGCTGAAAAGTGTGAGACATGTAAATTTGGACATTTATCCAAATATTAGGATAAGAGAAAATTCACTGCAAATTCAATTTTGTGCTATGAACTACATTCACAAATATCATACGTATTTTAAAAAGAGTTGAAGATCGCTAAAAGACTAAAATATGTACGCGTGTTCGTGTGTATGCTTAGCATGCTTGAAGTACTGATGGCCACCGTGGGAAAACACACAAAATGTTGAAGCATGAAGAGTTTAAAAACCGCATCTTGAAACATTTAAAGCAAGTAATAAAAAGAAAAATAGAAAATAGAACTGAAAAATACAGAATAAAAGTGGGAAAAAAATAAAAACTGTCCTTAAGCTTTGTCGTCCCAGTTTGTTTATGCAGTATTGCTTTCCATTGTAGCACTTGCTGACATTTGGCCTCATATCTCCTCAGACCAACAACATACTTTCACTTGCAGATTGCTGGGTGTAAATACATGCTTGTTTCTCATCTCCTCGTCCCTCCCAGGCCCCTGTCTTCCCCCAGTCGCGCATGCAAACATCGTTACGTAACCGACTTCCACAGTAGCTCTTAACATGGTGCTGTAACTGCAGGCAGTCGGAGGGTTAAAATAAGCTGTTGTTTGAAGGGCACAAGAGCAAACCTCGGGCAAAACAAAGGAGCCACACAATGGCAGACGGGGAGGTCACGTGATCCAGACAGATAACTGGGTTCGTCTGCGTGTTTTGCAGCGATATGCTGCGGAGGGGCTTTATCAAATCGAACATATTTGCCGCGATTATAGAAGCCCGATGTAAAATTCTGGACGAACTGTGCAAACTGTGCTGCACAGCAGAGATTTACTGTGTGTTCTCACACAGATATGCAGGAGATGCAAAGAGAGGATGTGATACGAGGAGGTCAAATAGCAACTGTGACAAAGAGGAAACCATATCTATAAACATGTAGAAATATATGCATTTAAATATATGTATACGTTATTTTTTAAAAGTGGAAAATAGAAATGAATAGTCGGCTATGTTAGTTTTCAAACGGCCTACTAACCTTTACTTATCGTCAGAGATGAGGGCGCATGTTGATAACAATCTGATACGTATCTAATCTGCTAAGTAGCCGTTTCCCTGTTTAAAAAACAATTGTTGAGGTCTTTGTGTTGTTATAGGAAATGTAACGATTGCGCCTGTTTCTGTTATCAAAAGTTTCACCAGCAGGATTCAACAATTATAGTAGCTGTACCTTTGTATTCAGTTTTTCATTTTGTTTTTGGCACTGCGTTGTTTAAGATCTGATTGAATAGCCCATTTTTTTCTGTTCAATGAAAGGGTTTGCTACATTGATGCTTGTAAATAAGGTAGTCATCGTCAGGTTTGGATTCTTACGTAGGTTATGTATCTAAGTTTTTAAACCGGTGGCATTGAAAGGCGTAGACCAGCACAGCCTTTCTCTCATTTGATGCTGTAGTTATTACCAGCTAAGTCAGGTTATCAGACTTTTAGATATGTTGAAAAATTCTTATTTGTGGTCGCTGCTGCTTTCGCTCAAGATCCATTATCTACAGAGCTAATACGACTGTGTTACTTATTAAGAGTCACTCACATCAGCATGCTGGTTGCTTGAAACAGACAGTGGGTCAGGCAAATAGTTTTTCAACTTCATTAGTGGATAGCAAGTTGATCCGAAGATGTAGAAATGAAATGATGGGATGCTGACATCACAGCTGTCCTATCCTGAAACGTTATAAAGTTTTGAAAATCACTTTATAACATTCGTCTGCCTAAATGGCCTCGATGTCAAAAATCAAACAGATTATAACCCGTCCCTTTGTGGCAATGGATCATGGGAGTTTTAAATTGCTACTTTTCAAATGTCCTGCATTACCTCTCTGTTCTAGAGCAACAATGGAGCATCGAACCATTGAAAAGTACAATGTTTGTGACTTGACTCTCTTTTCCATGACAGTCCTACCCTTAACTGATTTGACTCAAATATTAAGAGGCAATCTGTGAATATGGGAAAAATATGAAGACTGTTATTTTTACTTTCATAATCCTAGTTATGCTATGTAGTGTTATACAACTATTCAATTACCTCCAATGATTATGTTCAACTCTCACTTAATGCTCTGTCTAATCTCTCAAATTTCCATTTCCAAAGGTTCAGAAGTCAGAATATGGAAAATTAAAGGAAGCTCAAAGAACGGTTGCGTTGCAATACGGCTAAGCTAAGTATTATAAAGCCACCTGAGAGAAACCAGGATCTACATGTGTAAAACCCTTATAATGGAAATAAATAGCTAAGTTGATTGCCAGAGAGGAAGAGAGGATCTATGCTTGTTGGACCTCTCATGTTGTCTGCTTCACTGCCTGATTTTGAATTCATTATTTGCCTCTGTGGAAGGAATTGGGCAATAAAATGTAGAAGCATCAAGATGCTGCAGTAAAAAGAGACGTAAATTGAGCCACACTGTTTACTTGACTCCTCACATCTACTTTTTTTTTATTAGTCACTGCACTCTAAACAGAACCTTTATTTGAAGAAGTCTTACAGGGGTTATAGAGCTAAATGGAGCAGCAGTAGTAGTGTTGTGAAATCCTCTCGCATACGAATGACTGTGCTTTGCTCATACAGTCAATTTCAGGTTTAGGTTTCTGGGTCATTCTTTTTTTTTTTTTCTTTTGTATTTTTTTTTTTCTATTTTAAGAAATATTCATGGTGTTATTCCTAATTTTGTTACTAATGTACTGTTTCCTTTAAAGGATATAACTTTTAAAGAGAGGACGAGTATATTCTGTCTTTTAGACGTTTACCACAACACTGAAATTATGACGCTTCCAAAGGCGGTCACATACACCAAAGTCCAAAGTGTGGTTTTAATGTACAGGGATGTAGACGTTAAACAGTTAGAAAACAGTGATACTCTGAGTTTAAAGATCTAATCTTCGTTTGTCACATATTGTGACCTAGTAAATGTTGCTACAGAATCCAACTGGGAGTAAAGGTAGGAATGTATGCAAAGGTTGCATTTCCACATTGAGATGCAGCAGTCGAGACATGGCGCGTATAATATTGTTTACCATGCGTGATTTTTTTTTTCCTTAAAAAGCCAATTCCAGGTTCCTATTTCAGTCATCTTCATGGACAGTGTAGAAAATCTTTTCGAATACGTTGACCCAAAGGCAGCGTTAAAAAGGAGAATACGAGGGACTGAGGAGTGATCCCTGAGGTACACCACAGAACCAGCTAATGAAAATTAGGAATAGTAAACAATTGTTCTGTTTGAAAGTTGTCTTATTTATTCAGTACTGGCTCCCTAACACCAACCTTTGGCAATAAGTGATTATCAACTACTTTAAAAGATTGATTGATTTTTACCCCCCCAAATTCTTCTATAAATAAGTTTTTAATTTTAGGTACTTTTAAGAATATAGATCATAACTTTTTATTTCGACTATAACCGTTTCTCCAACACATAGACTATAAAATCTAGGCAATGTTTGTATGATCGTGATACACGTAAACAAATCCACTGTTTAGTTGGGAAAATGTTTATGTGCAAGAAGAAGGTAATATTGCTCCTCGCCTTCAAAGCTGTTAGTCAGCGAGATGAAAATCCGAGCTTCAAGTATTGCCTCCGAAATTGGAAGATTGTCTTTTTTATCAGTTAATAAAGACGATGACCGAACCAAATTTTCGGCTGGTGGCCCCGAGAAGATTTTCATCGTGGTTAAGGCTTCTCCTATCTGCACCGTGATCGGTCTGGCTGACAACCCCACCGACGCGTTTAGATTTTTTTTTTTTTCCTCAAAATTGGATTGGACATTACCTCAGAAAGGAAAATCTGTCTGCGATGATCTGCCATCTTGATAGATAATACCTGCAATATTCAGAAAGAACAGAAGGTTGGAGTCATACCCTGATGAGTCATGAGGAGAAACCATATGGTGGATTTTTATTTTTTTTATGTCAACGTACTGGGATTTTTCAATCTATTGAGCCTCATTTGTTTTTCCACATCACCGCCATGTAAAAAAAAAAAAAAAACACAAAAAAAACCCAGCATTATGATCTTATAAGTATAATGATTTGAAATAGCCTCGAGTAATGGACGACTCAGAGAGATATAATTGCTCATATGTGCTGCTGTCTCTGCTTCGAGAGGTAATGGATTCTTCCAGGTGCTGGCCTGCATATATAGCCGCGATATCATAAAAGCTTTTTCTATCCTGATTATTTAATATAACCAGAGATAAGTGTTTTTAGATGCAGCTGGAAAGCAACAGGAGCTTATATACCTTCAACCAGCAAAGGGGTAATTAAAACTGACATTTTGTTGCACCGTTTCATTCTGTTCCGTTGCATTCTGCCTCTTTTTAAATGACAGGTTATGTTGTCTGAAATTTAAAGGCCGTATATTATTCCATGTGTTTTAGTCTGTAAAGTACTGCAGGAGGGATGTAATTGTAGTTCAGCGTTACTCCCCGCCTCTCTCCTCTCTGTCTGTCTGCATGTGTGTGTGTGTGTGTGAGTCTGCTCTCCTTTTTCTCACACTGTATTATGCAACAGCCGCTTCTTGCAAGACTTTGCAGGATCTCGACGGCTTCGATTGTGTAACAGGAGGGAAACGGCCTGTAAAGAACTTGCATTCAGCCAAACAGAGTTCCGCCGCCACGCGGAGCCGGAGCCCCCTCCTTCCCCCCGCCGTTTTGCTGAGCTGAACTTGCAGCTGCCGCCGCAAATTATGATTGGCTCATTGTGTCAAATCACTTGGGCTTTTTTTTTTTTACTAATTTCTGTCTCTAGCGTCGCTTTTTAACAGACTCCTTTCAATCAAAACAGCTTATATAATTCAGTATGCGATTACTTAAGTTTTATAAAATCACTACATATTTTGCAGAGAACTATGAAGTATGAAGGCTCAATTACAAAAGGCCGACATGTGGATAAATATGTCAAAGTGCACAAAAACAACATGTGCCGGTACAGGAAGCATGACATTATTAAATAAACTTATTTGGATCTGGCGTTATAAGTTTGCATTTTAATAATTTGATGACATTTAGCAAATGAATTGTCTATTACATAAACTATTTAAACATTTATTAATTTATTTGTTTTGTGGTACATTAAACTAATGATGTATTTATTGATTTTTGTCCCTTTTGGGCCTCCGTATTATATATTATCCAGAAACTGAATTTATTCCAGAAACACGACACACAATTTGGAACTTTTAATTAAAGTGCAAACAGTAATAACCTGATAGCCGGCAAATATTTAGTTGCTATTGATGAATGTAAACAAAGAGACAAAGTAAAACGGAAATAATAAAAAAATCCTTACAGGCAGAAAAAAACAGCAAAAATTTAAACCTCGTACTTATTAGTAGAAGAATGAATAACTTAAAAATAAAAAAAAACACTTCAAATTGTAGTAATTTAAAAACTGAAATAAATCTTAAGAATTCCTAGGAGGTTAACATATTATTTCATTGCCATTAAATATAAAGTTTTCATGGCCTAATTCTAAATCCTGATTTCTAACCCGGGTCTTGGAGGGGAATTGCAAGAAAATGGAATTGGAATAAAACCCCAAACTACTTTTCAACCCCTCAAATTCACCAGCACCGTAGAAATTACATGATACCGTGCAGCAGGTCCCTGTCATTCCTGTTTGAACTGTCTCAGTGTCCACGTGTAGAAAACAGTCTCTGCGTCATGTCTGTTTAAACAGACTAGGGGGCGCTCTAAGGAAGAAGGCTGGCAGAGCCTTTCTGCCGCAGCTCGTTGGACCTCTGCATTTGACTGGACAGCTGAGCTCAGATCTGAGACCAGGGAAAAGATTCAGGTCTATTCAGATGCGCAGTAAAGGCTAAAGAAGGTTGGCTTGTGTTGCCAGATCTAAAACTGTAGAAAACACATCACTCTAGTCACTACCTGTATCATTACAAAACATTTCCACATTCATTCATTCATCTTCCTTTCTTATGAAGCTTGTAACTTTATTGAATCAAACATTTTGAAATTGATGTCCTTTGTGAATTTCTAAATTAATATTATCTACCATAGTAAAGCTCTTCGCTCTGTCACATTCAGGAGTTATTATTACGTCTTGCTGTCATGCGTTTAGATAAAACAGCTGAACAACAACAACAACTCAGAAATGTGTTTAGAGATACCGGGCCGGCACCTGACAGTTGCCAGGGTTAAAGTTCAGATTCGATGTGTGTGTGTTCTTTGTTGCAGGAATGTTCATGCCTCACTACACCCTGATAGTTCAGGTTAATAGATTTTTTTGTTGTGACCTCTAACTTGGCAAACAAATGCCAAGAATGTGAAAGAATTTCTTAATTTGTACGTGCACGTAACCGCTTCGCGTCATGGGAATGCAATTTATCTCTTGAAGATATTGGAACAGAATGCTGAAACGTTAATTTGAAGTTAAGCAGGAATCAAACATACCAAAGACGGGTAAAAATGCATGTGAGAAGACAAGCTCTTTAATATGTGGGAAAAAAATAGATACATGGAGCACTTATAAGATAACAGTTTTCAAATCATGTTGCGACATAAGTGCGACCATGAGGTATGAAACAAAAATGATTGGTTGCCAGATCCGAGACGCTTACCACCCGAGTGCAGTTAAATTTAAAAGAGTGCTGTATGATGAAACCCGGACGTCCTGGAAGGAAAATAGCATTACGTCAACTAAAAAAAAACGGATGCTTGGCAAGTCGAGAAGATGTCAATTACAGCACATTAAATGGTAAATGGACTGAATTTATACAGCGCCTTTCCATTCATAGCTTGACACTAACATTAAAACAAGCATTAGACGTTATTTAGATGCTTACCAGTAGTTCAGAAGGCATGTCAGGAAAACCCATTTCTAGTCTACCATCGCAAAAATTTGGAGCCAACGAAGCTTTATCTACAACCATCCCCCTTTGGTTGGATCAGGCTGTGAGTTTAGCAGTTAACACCATGAGGTCGTCGGCATCTTGGCCAATGCCCTCCAGCCTTACCGATTACATCAGAGCGTCTGTCATATTCACGGCGAGGTTGTGTTCATCATTTCGTCTGCCCTTTTCAGAAGTGAGACGTATCACATTAAGTAGTGCCATCAACTTGTCAAAACAGCATTTGTGACATTGATCACTTTCATGCTTAGCGTTTTATGGCTTCATTAAGACAGGCCTCTGAAAGTGACTGAGAACAATTTTTTTCTTCTTTTATTTGCTTTGATGGAACATTAAGTGATGCGTACCTCGGTGTTTTCTACATCAGCTGCGCATCGTTTCTGTAAAACATATTAATAGTGGAGAAATGACGCTGCTTACTCTCCTTTTTCTTTGTTTCTTAACCAATACGATATTGAAACACAAATACAATCAAAAGGAAGGTTTCCATGCCGATTATTTTGGTTGTATTTAGTCAAGCCAGTTACGTTTTTATAACATCTTTTTCATCAAGATGACAAGTTTTTCATCGGCAAACCCGCTTCCAAGTCAGGAGTCAACGATTCCTAAGCTTCAGTCGATTGAAGGACAGAAAGTGGACCACGACTCATAGTCCTCTGGTGTCGCTGAGTGAACACTGGCCAGAGTTCACTGAAGTTTTTGCTCTGAGCCTTTCAGTTGAACATTCGCATAGTTTTCAACCTGTTCACAGCCAAAAGTTACCTAGACACACACTAAGATCTTAGCCAGTTCACAAACCATCACTAAGGTTTCCTGGTTGGGGTTTCTCAATCAACTGCCATGATTGGATGGGAAAGAAAAGTGGATGGAAAAAAAAACACAGCTCTACGTTGGCCGTGCTTAAGAGCGGTAACACATTCGGTCTATCCATTGTGCTCCTTTTCCAATGCACATTGGAATGAATTTGTATTCTCCTCTATACCAGAGTTACTCGGCTGAAATAGCCAGGACTAGTAGGATGGAAAAGGTGAAACTGAAGTGAAAGCCCAGCTGTCTGTAGCATCCAAACAGCCTCTCACAGGCTACTGATGAGGTACAATGATCCCGAAGTTCAATCTCTTCAACGACTCTATGCATTTATTCATGCAGACAACCTGCTAAAGTCCAAGCTAAACATTTGACTGGGGAAGACAGAGGATGACAGGCTGGACTGAGTGTTTCAGAAGCGGCTGATCTGCTAGGAGTTTTACACACCACCAGCTGTTAAAGTTACTGAAAATAAAGTAAAAAAAGAAAAAAAAAAGAAATCCAGTGAGTGGCAGTTATTTGGATAACAATGACTTGTAGAGGTCAGAGGAGGAAATGATAGAAAAACGACAGAATCTTAAATAACCGCTTGTTAAATTTAAGATATGCAGAAAACTATCTCTGAAACCTTGAAGTAGATGTCCTACTGTTGCAGAAGACCAGTGAGCCAAGGCTGCAGCTCATAAAGGCTAACCAAAATTAGCCAACAACAGACTGGAAAGTTGAAAACAAAAGTCGCTGGGTCTGATGAGTCTCAATTGCAGCTGCAACATTGAGATTGTAAATTGAGAATCTGGGGTAAGCAACATGAAAGCAATGCTCCATTGTCCCTTTATGGAACAGCTCAGACTTCTGGTGGTGGTGTGAAAGGATGGAGGATAATTTTCTATCAAACTTTGTTCTCCTTAGTTTGAATTGCGCACCGTTCAAACACAACAGCTTTCATCAGTACAGGTGCTGACCTTAGTTACGTACTTATGACCACAACGTACCAATCTCAGACAATAGCGGATCTTTGTGATGTCGTTCAGCAGGAGAAACTAATCATGATTCTACAGCTTTCAAATCGATATGGGCCAAAATCTTCAAGGAATCTTTGAGCGAACTCGTTTCATCTCTACCACGACAGCAACAATTTAACTGGCCGACTTGGTTGAGTCAGGAAAGACGATCCCCGCTTCTCTCTCTGACGCTGCTGACCGACATGAATGAGAGCAAAGAAAAGTGTCTCTGCAGCTGAGGGGCACGACCTTGTCGCAGTGCAGTGCTGCTCACAGCTTGCCTTCCAGGCCACTGGATTTACACTCCTGCAGGGTTGGTTAACCATGAAACTTTTTACTGATGGGAAATTACGTTTACAAGATGGATAAAGCAGAAAGAGAAGAAGTGGAAAGGAGTCAACCATCAATTCTAAGAACAAATTCCCAACTCATAAGCAAACTTGCATGATAGAAGCCTCACTGACATTTTTAAAAGTGGAACAAAAGCAACTACCTTTAATTTTTGTAACCTCAACCTTCAGAAAATGCCATGGGACTAAGACGACATGAAGACTGAAGAAAAGAAAATCCTGCTAATTAGCTGCAGAGCTGCAGTTGTCATGGATTTGACTGTCCATCAATTCTTGCCCTAAGGTATACAACTGATGGCAATCAAATTGAATTTACACTTTATGCAGGCAGACAGTTCTTATTTTAGATCAGCTTGAACAACCGTTCCTCTTAGTCATGGTTAAGGTGAATGAAAAATGTCACGTTGGGTTTTATTTCTGACTGGACCAGTGACACATACACTGCAGTCTCTATTTGTGAATGTCTTTTCATTGTGTTGTTAGAAGTATTAGCTTAATTATGCAAGTTTAATGTCACTTAATTCTATTAATTTAATTTGCAGAAACTTTGTTCACATGATTATTGCACAAGTTCTGTAATTGCAGGCGGACTAAAACAGCATTAAAGCGTTGTCGAAGTGACGCTAAAAGTTGGACGAAGCGTTGCTGATTTTACACGTCACCATATCTTATGATTTATGTAGCTATTCTATTACTGACGATTAGACAGACATCTTCTCCCGCTCAGAGAAACCCACTGCTCATGGGCAACAACAGACACACGTAATTAGTAAGTCACGTTATTACTTGGATTTTACAGCGCCACGTTAAGTCCCTGAACTTCACATTTTAACGGAAAAAAAAAAAAGCACAATGCGACTTGGATGTAACGAGTAACGTGACAGTTTTGTAGAAATGTAGTGAAGTAGAAAGTACAGATACTTACTGTAAAATGTAGTGGAGTAAAAGTAGAAAGTATCCATTATTAAATCTACTTAAGTAAAGTACAGATACACGAAAGTTGTACAGTAACAAAGCACAAGTACATTGTTACTTCCCACCACTGACAATGACTAAGTCAAATTAAAAATATACTGCTGCTTGATGACCGTGTTGCTCAAGGCAAAGCACAGAACCACTAAAAGCCACAGCCAGATGTTAGTTTCCTGTCATGGGACGCCACTCTCAGCAGTGGTTCCTAAAATGTTCAACTTCTGACCCTTCTAACAAAAAAATCAAAGATCCACATGGGCCAAACTCTTGTGAGCATGCTAGCATTTTTACTGAGTACGTTAAAAAGTGGGGCAACGGCAACACAGTCAGCATCAACAGCAAACATATTGATGCGTTCCCAGTGCTGTTTATGATTTTTAGGCAGTTTTCTCTCGAGGATCTCAGGCCCTCACACTAATGAGGGTAACGGCTGAGTTAGAGCACATAGTCATAATGACCTCTGCAGTGCCTCTCTAGTACGGTTATCTCACCAGTTTGCCTTAACAAATGCCAGGCATAACCTTTCTTAAGTGATTTTACTTCACGATTAGGGTAATCACTGTAAAATAGAAAAGAAAAACAACTGCCATACATTGTCGAAGACTGCCTCCTCATAAGTGTCCATTGTTACGGCTATATGAAAATGATGACTGAGGGGAATGGTGAAATAAAAGTATCTTTTTTTTTTTTTTAAAGGAATGATTCTCTGGCGTGGAAGGAAGTGTTAAGATTTTAATGAGCTCTTATAATAGCTTTTAGGCTTTGGATAATTTTTTTTTTTACCAGGCGTGGACCTTCATAAGCAAAAGAGACTTTGAGCAAAGCGCCTTTGCTTTTCAGCATCCTTTAGTCGAAAGCCAAGTAAAGCTCTGAATAACAAGTAAATATAATGGGCGGCTAAAAACTGTGATCTAATTAGATATATTCATCTCCTCATCACTGCTTTGCTGGGGTTCTCCTCAGCAATTTTTGCCCCGGAAACCGCAGCAGCTCTCCAGAAGGTTTAAGCACTGAAAGCGATGGAATATCTTCCTTCTGGTAGCCACTTCGTTGTTGTGTTGCACCTTACTGTTAATTTCTGGGCTTATTATGTAAATTGACATGGTTTTTGACTCTTCCTGCAGGGCTCCCCAGTCTAATTTTTGATCAGTAAAAATTAGAGCTGCACAATATTTGGAATATCAATTACGACCACAGTTTTAGCGTGTCGTATAGCCCGATTAAAAACGAGTAATACTTAAATGCACCTATTCTCTGCTTTCCAAAATATATTTGGCTAATTGAGTTGACTTTCAAGGGACTAGGTTTCTATGTCCGGACCTGGTACAGATATTCACGACCCTTAACCTTGAGGTTCAGGAGAATCGTTGGGTTGAGGGAAAACAAAAGTGAGTGAGGAAAAATATGAGCTAATTGCATTCAGAATCACTGATGCGATAGTCAAAGACGTGCAGTTTTGTGTTTTTCAATCAACTGGGAACAGTGAGGTTTTTCACGCAGATACACTCAAGGTTTAAGTCAGTATGGACTTAAATTACTCACCTGAGACAATATGAAGCTGAACTTTAAAATCACTGGTACCGGAGAAAAATCAGCTGATGTCCAAATGGCCACCCGTAAAAAATCCAACCAAATCTCCTTTTTTTTTTTTTTTTTTTTTTTTTTTTTTACTTTTTCTGAATTAAAAAAATATGTCACGTTTCCTGGTGATTGAATTAATAAGAAAAAAAAAACCAAGCTATCCTGATGAAAGGCCCTTAACGATGAGGCTAACTCAATACTGATGAGATTGGACTATTAGGACATTTGTCAATGTCTTTGGCATACTCCAGTACTTTGCGAGCCTTTTACCTCACAATTCCTACGTGAGCTGACGTCGGTGGAAAAGCTGAATGTTTTTTTTTTTATAGAAATCTTGAATTCTTGGTGTTTCAGTTTCGTTGGATTTTATGTGCAAAGTTCTCCTGCGTGATTCCTGACAAAATGTCAGAAGCCCATTTCACATGTGTGAATTATCAATGAACACGTGCTTCAGCAAACATTTTTTAAGCCGACGCGCGAGTTAAGATATTCGACTGCAGATGCTGTCACACATGAAAGGGAGAAAGGTTAAGGTAAAAAGAAGAGTTTCAAAGATGATGAAAGACCCTGTT
This sequence comes from Girardinus metallicus, assembly GCA_903067095.1. Lineage (NCBI taxonomy): Eukaryota > Metazoa > Chordata > Actinopteri > Cyprinodontiformes > Poeciliidae > Girardinus > Girardinus metallicus. The sequence goes on from CAEGAE010042183.1 coordinate 13,186, forward strand.
TTTACGGGAGTCTTCAGGAAATCCCCTGAAACCTAAAAGAAAAAATAAATAAATAAAATAAAATACGATTATTTGAAAGTAAAAGTGAATGGTCCATGAGGGAGAGGATGATATTCACTTAACTGGTTGGGTGGTGGCCGAGCTTCATTTTCTTTATTTATGTTTTTCTTTTATATTCTTTTTTTTACTTTCCATTTCCTGGCTAAACTTCTCAATTGAGATTGCATCAAATATTTCAGCTTGCTTGTGTTGGAAACATTAACTCACTTAAAAGTTCTACTTTTTAAAAAAAAAGAAAAAAAGAAAAGTTGTTCAGTATTTCTTAAATTCTAGTCCTCCAAGCCCAGAGCGTTTTTGCACTTAAACTTTAGTCTGAATCAGCTAATGAGTTTAACTTGCAACTTTTTTGGGGGTTGGTTGTTCTTCGCACAGGGTAAAACTCTAAGCAAACCGAAACCCATCGTCGTCCATCAACCTATCAGACTGAATTTTCACGCTGGAAAATTCAGTCTGTTTATTGGCAAGAAGTGTGTATTGGATGGGAGTAGCAAATGTAAATACAGGAAGCAAATGTTGTGTTCCGAAGCGGGAGAAAGCAGCAAATTTAATCAGATCAAAAGTGTGGGCAATGTCAGGCATTATCATCTGAGAAGAATCCTGAACATTTTGAGAAGATGTATTGACAATTGTATTGTCAATACATCTTTTAGGATGTATTGACTTTTAGGAAAATGTTACACAGTCTTTGTTTTTTACTATGCTTAGTCTATTGCATCCCACATACCTGGATGTGGGAAGGCATGTGGCTCAAACTTTCATCAAACACCTGGTCTCTGTGTTGGATGGAGGTCAGATCTTATCGCTCTAGAGCTCATTTAGAACCATACCTAGATCAGTCCCTCCGCCCCCCCCCCAAAAGGTCTGGGTAGGATTGCTTTGGTCCGCACCGTAGCACTTTTCATGTTTTAACATCAGGGGTGTACAAAGTCGGTCCTCGAGATTCCGGCATCCTGCTTGTTTTCGTTCTTTACCCGGTGGTACTAACAACCTTTTCAGCAAGTCAATTTTTTTTGTTTGTTTTTGGCCTTCGAATGAGCCATCATTTGGTCCAGGTGCGTTAAACCAGGGACAGAACTAAAACATGCAGGATGCCGGCCCTCGAGGACTGACTTTGGACACCCTTGATATACACAAACGAAGCACAATGAGGTGAGAAACAAGCCGAAGTTTGTTTTAATCGGACTAAACAAGTCAGGAGTAAAAAAACTTCCTTAACCTTCCCGTGGCTTTAAGAGACACTCCATAATTTTTTTACATGGTCCAGTGGGATCACACTGACCACGTGCGCGCTTTTGCAAGGTGTTGTTTTGTTTGCATGGCTTCGGAAATTGACACTCTCGTGGGACAAACCCCCGCTTCTCCGCTGCCGACCGTGACATTTACCGCGCTCCGCCTGACCGTTACGCTAAGGGTCTCAAGATTTGGGCTTTTACTCGGTTGAGGACTTTCCATTTTTCAATTTTCAGCCAGTCCTTACTGGTTTGTTTCAGGCCATTTTCATTTTGCAGTGTCCAGTGTCAGCGTATTATTTCTTTTTTTTTTTTTTTAGATAGCCTTACATTTCAAATAATCACCCTCTTGTACATTTTACAATTAATTGTGGATTCTACGATTGTTGAGTGGCAAGGTCCAGGTCGAAAGTCATGACATCTTCCCCCACCTAGTATGAGATTGTTTTCCTTAAATAATGTATTTAGTTGTTGCCAGATTTGTCCTGTTGTGTACTGGTGTTCAAATTAGTCCATTTAGACTCAACATGGTTGCAGAAGTGCATGACTTTGTTTACATTCTCTCTGGCAAGCTGAACTTCAGCTTCAGTTGTTTTTTTTTTTTTTAAAGAAAGTAATCTCTTATTTACATATCTCTCATAAAACATACTTATACCTTTTTTTTGTGTGTGTGATTATAGAGGCATGAATTATCATTGTCTAGTATAGAAAGTCCCTGTTGTAGGTCTCACGATGCCATTTTGAGGTTTTTGGAGACCTGCATCCTGCTTCCACGTCGGACTTGCTCGGACCGGTATTAAATTCTTTTGAGACCTCCTTAAATCCCTCACCAGATCAGCTGCCTCGCTGTGTTTTCTATTATTTAATGAAGGACTCAGACAGTGCTCTCAATCCCATCATGGCTTTTCACTCCCACTTCGGCAGCCCGGAGCTCACCACAGCACAAGCCTCCTTCACAATGCTGAGTAATAACGCTCTCTTTATGTGCCGCTGATTCGATACGGCCGCGTTGAACTTTGGCAGGTATAATTGATTCTTCAACAGACATTTTATTTATTTATTTTATTATTCACAGAAAGATGGAGGATTTCTTCACGTTTTGTCTTAAGTTGTTAATTTAAATCACTTGAACTTTTAATTATCCATATCTGGACGAAGTTTTGGGTGTCAGATTTATTTATTTTTTATTTTTTTTCAACATATGGGAAGTTAATTAGATGGACTTAGAAATAACTTCTTGTTCTAAATGTTGGCTGGACTCTGTCGTTACTGTATCTATTTCTGTCAGAACCGCTGACACTCTCCCCTTTTCTCTAGCATGGATTTTCATTATCAAGGCACTAAATTGGTGCTGGAAATTAAGCTCCGTTCTGTATGTCAGAGGAATCCGTACTCTCCCTTTTTTCTCTTTTTTTTTTTGTCACCGTGCCTCGACAAGTACGCCTGCAGTCAAACGGCAGATCAGCACATAATGATTGGAAGTGTTAAATCTGTGCCACCTCACAGAAACCTAATAAGTTGCTGGGGGACCAAATCGGATTCGGAGGATGACTCTAATGAAGTGGTTGCTAATCAAATGCTGCCCGTGCCCTGAAGAAGAAAAGGAAACGTCGCCAGGCAAAACGTACCACGAAATACTGTAATGAACAAACTAGAGCTCAGCGTACACCAGGTCACACAGTTTCCTGTTTCAGTTCAGATGACGACTACAGAGTTGGAGGAATGTAATCCAGACAAAAAGGATTATTGGCTTACAGCCGATGCAGATTTCATTTTTTGTTTTTTTTTAATCCAAGATAAAAAAGGAGCAAACGCATTCAAAAAAAAAAAAAAATATATATAT
>CAEGAE010042192.1:0-11240 GCA_903067095.1 Girardinus metallicus
TTTTTTTTATCCGATTACCCGATTAATCGTAAGAATAATCGATAGATTACTCGATTACTAAAATATTCGTTTACAACAGCCCTAGTTTCTGGTTCTAGAGTTGATTCCTAACTGGTTAGCTTTCCGAAAGCCCAGTTAGAACCACTTGATTAAAAGCTTAGAGAGCATGAAGACATGTTAGCTATAATGATTTGACTATATTTCTGCAAACAGAAGGCCTGCCATCGCCTCATTAACTAATAATCCAGGGGTGTTTTGTTTTCTGATGCTAATCTGTCATCTTCCTGTTGCAGATGACAGATTGAAGGTGGTTTTACTGTTTTTGGAGCGCGCTGTGTTTTGATTGGTCGCTGTTCCCCATCAGCCAACCACCAGCTCGTGATCACAGCAGTTATTCATTCTGGTGCAGCAGCAGACTGGTGCTGAGTAACACCAGTACTAGTGAAGCACTGGAAAAGGCTGCTGTGTCTTTAAGAGGCACTGATGGAAAACAGAAACAGGTTCTGCTGGAGGTTTCTTTCTACTAGCAGTTACCATATGCTTGCTCAGGAGTCTGGACTGTTTCAAAGGTGCTGGGCTAAATAAGACTGATCCTGTTTTACCAACCAGTTTATTAAACTGGATGTGACTGGCTACAATGTGTGTACTGACTTTTATTAGTGTTAAGTAGATTCTATTATTATTGTTTTTATGTTATTTGTTGATGATGTGTGAAACAGAGTCTCTCTTTTAAATGAGTTTCAAGAGATTTTTCTGTATAACTAAACAATTAATAAAAAAACCCAAACAATCGGGACTGAAATAGGAGTTTAAATGTGTCGACACGATTGGACAGATCTTAATTGATCGTCTCCAGTTAATTAATGCAGAAATGAATCAGCAGCAGTGATAATTTACACACTGAGCTGCTTCTGTTTACCTAGAAGAACTACGAACTCTGTGTGTGGTGTGTGTGTATGCGTGCGTGTGTGTTGGCTGCTGCTACTGGATGTGGGTGTTAGCATCAAGGCTAATGAAGCCAACAGGGACAGAATGGACCGACTGGACATGCTGATGCTCAGTGTGTGTTGATCTTGTAGGAGGATCACACACACACCCACACACAAACACACAAACACAAACACGCACACAGTCTCCAGCCTGGTTTCCATGCCAATGTGTGTAAGTGTTGCACTAACTAGAGGATAACAGGTCCTGTGGTCTGTCAGAACTGGTTGAACTGGTAATCAGTTGTAGTCCTGCCGCTTTAATTGGAGGTTTTAATGAAGAGGTTCTGGGCTGCGGATCTGCAGTAGAGCGTGAAATTAACAGAACCTCGTTCTTGTCGCTGAAGACCGGAGACCCCGTGGAGCCGACAAGCTGCCCAGTTCAGCAGAGCTTTGATGTGAGGAGTAAAACCAGTTTTAACCGGGACGGTTAGTGGTACCTGGGTCTGGATCCGGTTGAGCCCTCGGAACCAGAGGATCTGGCCTCGCCGCAGCTCCATCTCTGCGTGGTCGATCTCGTCCGTGTCCTCCGTCAGCTCCTCCTTGTGGATCTCCTCCTTGGTGATGCCGTGGCCCGCTTCCTTCAGGAACTTCAGGTGGTGGGTCGGGATGGCTGAGATCAGCTGAGGACAGGAGAACCAGCTTACTTCCCGCTTTCCAGAACATCCTGCCAGGTTGGACTGGTTTGGACTGGTTTAGCCCGGCTCCTCCAGCAGTGGAGGAGTTTCAACACTTAGTTCATAGATTGAATAATTCTAGTTTCTATGTTTGCTGTTGGTAGGCCTGTCACAATAAATGTTTCTGGATGATAAATTGTCCCATAAGGTTTTGCAATAAACAATAATATAATCTAATATAATCTAATATAATATAATATAATACATTATGTAATCTAATAATTACATAATAATTGTTGAGAATAAATAATTTTGTGTTTTCCTTTTGTCTCTTTTAGCTAGTTGCTAAGCTAAAGTAAAGGAAACCACATGTTAGAAAATGCAAATGGGAGCTGGGGTAAGGGATGACACACTAGGTAATGGCCTCTTTGGGGCGTAACTCAGAGAGACAAAGGGAATGGGAAACCCTTTTGGGTTGCCATTTTGATTGTTGGCGTTTAAAGGTAGCATGTCAGAATGGACCAGCTGTATTTTGGTATAATACAGTGGTTCCCAAACTTTTTCTCCTGGGCCCCCCAGTGGTTTCCAAACATTTTCTGGGCCCCCTTATGGATTACAAATAGGGAGAGTTAGACTCTGGCTGTCTGGTTTAACGATGTGTGTGAGTGGGGGGGTAGAGAGATTCTTAGAGACTGCCTGTTATACTCTTCCATCCACTCAAACACCCCCTGGCCCCCAGCGTTTATCGTTTTTTTTTCCATCCATCTGTACCGCTTCCTGGCCCCCTCAGGGGACGCGCCCCACAGTTTGGGAACCTCTGGTATAATAAATGGAATTCATGAATTCAACTCACTGACTCTTCTGTAACCTCATACATCACGAACTTAGCATGGAGAACGAACGATTCTCTCATAACGCAAGAATAGATTCTCAAAGACTAATGAATGTTAAATTTTAATGAACATTTAACACTGGAACTGCAGGACATTTTAAACATCCATTTACCATTTTGTTTATCGTTTATCATGACGTGTTTCTTAACAGAATTTAAATTTATCACTATCACAATAAATTCCAGTTAATGATTTTTAAAAGTCCAAAAGCGTCTGTATCATCAGGATTGTTAATTTGACTGTTTTCTAAATGTTTTTGTTAATGAGAGTATAAATATCCCTAAATTTGAAAATGTGATTAATACAGTTACTGTGTGCAGTTTAGCAACACAAATCACACTTCTTTATCTAACTGCTGTCCTAAAAATATTTTTCAAGATTAGTAATTGTTGAGCTCTGACTAAACTTGCTTAAAAAATTAATAATAAATGGTTCTTATTGTCACTTTTATATTTATCACAATAGTACCACAAAATAAAACTTTAAGTCCATATAGTCCACCTTTATCTAAAATAAACAAAACAACAGAAACGAGAAATAAACGAATTATAAAACCAAAATTGTTTAGTTGAGGCCAAAACACCAAACTGAAGTATTTAGTCATTCAGTTTTTGGTGATAAGAGAGAAACAATAATGCAAATGAAAATCCTTGAGTTTGTTTTAATTTATAGTGAGATTAATTGATTTATTGCAAAGCCGTTTGTTTCGGTCCAACCAGCTTTCATCTTTACCTCAGTGCTGCCGTTTGAGCCAGAGCGCCATCAAACCACGCAGAGGGACTGACGCTGCGGCTCGCAACTTGTAAACAGGAGCTCATTGCCATGCCGATGGTTGCTACGGCAACGTGGCAGCGGCACAAAGCTCCCCCGCAGCCACGTGTGTGGGTGGAACTCACCTGTCCCCACAGCAGCTCGCCCATTCCCACGAAGACGCACCACAGCCACTGGTCGATGGTGAGCGGCGCGCAGGAGAACGGCTTCCCTCCGAACTGAACGATGATGATCTGAGCAGGAGAGGAAGAAACGGACCGTTTGAATCCATGACCAGCTGTTTGTCCTGATCACCACCTGCATGTGGGTCAGATCTTTCCTTTTCCATTTCCCACCTGGGAAACAGATCTAGAGTACAACAGCTAGCAGACAGCATTCAGCCTCCGAAGCATCAGAATGTGCTTTGACATATTCTAGTTATTTATAAGTTTATAAGTCTATAAGCAGTTTTTGTTTAAAGACTTTAGTTGAATGATTTTCTCTGTCACTCTAATATAATTTTTGGATTATTTCCTATATTTTGTACCTTTTTGTTCTTTTTTGTATGTTGGGGTTTAGTTTGAACGTGGGAATTGAGAGCATCTAATTTTCTCTTTTTCTTCATAGAAACTTAAAAGCAGTTGAACAAAAGAAGTTTTTTTTTATTTAAATAAAAAGAACGTTTGGACCCTGATTTTGGACGTAATATGATGATGATGATGGTACCTGCAGGGCGAAGGTGCCCAGGACCACGCTGCAGAAGATGGGGTTCTTGTACACGCCCTCGAACACGTTCCTCTCGCCGTGGATCTTCCTGGCGTTGATCTCATTGAAGAGCTGCATCATTACGAACACGTTGAAGACGATGGTGTAGTGCTCTGACGGCGGGGAGTGCAGGGGAGCGTTGCGGCCGCTGTCGATGTCGAAGAACTTTTCCCCTGAGAAACAACCAGAAGCTGTAGCTACAACCTGCACGCTGTTAGCATTAGCTTGCATTGAGCTAAGCTCACCTGCAAACAGCAGAGTGAAGATGATGATGAGCTGGAACACGGCGTGGCCCAGAATGTTCTTCATCATGGTCCGGGAGATGAGGGGCTTGTCGCGGCCGTACGGTTTGCGTAGCAGCAGCGACTCGGTGGGCGGCTCGGTGGCCAGGGCGAGGGACGCCAGCGTGTCCATGATGAGGTTGACCCACAGCATCTGCACGGCCTTCAGAGGGGAGTCCTGCAGAGCGGAGCGTCCGTTAGCTCTGAGGTCAACAATAACACGACTTTTAAAGCCGTCCTCTGGGTTTCCAGTTAAAACCACGTCTGTCACCATGGCAACCGACGACAAAGACTCACCATCTTGCTAGTTTTAGGCTCCAATCAATTTTTTCATATGGCGCCGTTTCACATCTTTTCTCCAACACAAATAAATTCCCTTATTAGCGATTAGCATCTAAATCCTCTGTAGCTTCACTATCTGATTAACGGAAATGCGAATTGTGATGTGGCAAAAGGTAAAAGGTCACGATTTGATTAGTCCAGTTGTAATAAGCAATAACTCAATTTATCGCATGATAACTTATAACAAACTTCCATTTGGATGATTTATTGTTTTTCTCTTTTCTGTTTTTCCACCAAAACTCTTTAGTCTGGTGTTTTGGTCTCAACTAGTCTTTTTTTGAAGGATAATTTTGTTTTCAGACAATTCATGATTTATTTTATTTGTTGTTTTGTTTATTTATTTTGGATATTTAAAATGTCTTCCAGTCCAGTGTAAAATGTTCATTAGAATTTAAAGTTTATTAATCCTTGCATTATTTTGCCATTACTATTAGATAACTTGAAAATGGTCTGAAAAGGACAAAATTATCATAAATTACAATAACTTCTGGGAAAGTTTGTCATAGACTAAATTTAGTTATTGTGCCAGGCCAAGATAAATTCAGGTTAAAACAACCTGATGTTTATCTTTTAAATAACAGCAGAAGAAGAGATAAAATCATTTTATGAGTGTGACTCGCTGCATGTGGAGACCATGTTGGTGCAGGGAGCGTGTGAGTTCATGGCGAGGCTGTCACTATCTGGTCACATTATTTTACTTCGTTAACACCCCCCACCTCCAGATTGTTCAACACAGACCGTCTCTAATGATGTGTGTCAACATGCCGGTGGCTCAACACGCACCAAGCGCCGCCGCCGCCGCTGCTGCTGATGATGCTGCTGATGGGGGAAAATCCGAGCCTGCAGACCTGCTGAGTTCCTGTTTTATTTCAGGACCGCGGATGTGACGGGTTGCCATGGTTTCAGGCTGAATCCCGGCCTGGCTGATGCTGCAGAGCGGTTAGTTATCACTGTGCCAGCTGTGAGCTTCTTAATTAACACACAGCCTCCAGATGTTCTGCTCTGCCGCGGTTCAGGAGTTCAGCTTCCTGGTTGCATCACTTCCTGACACGATGAAAACGACCAGAAACTATCATCTTCTTCAACGCTTCAGTCAGAGCCCTCTTCCAAGGAAATCACACGATTCAATCAATAAGCGACAAATTCACTAATGTGTTGATTAGCATCTGATTAGCTGGCTGGAATTACTGCTGCCAGGCAGAAACGACATACAAACATATTTTTATTAAATCAGTTCAAACTAGAGTAGTCTACGGTTTTTTATTGTTTAGTTTTATTTTGTTGGGTTTTTGTTTGTCCAATTCAGTTTTACAGAGTTTGACAGTTTTTATTAGTTAAATATTGCTTAGTTGTAGTAGTTTTAGTTTTTTCATACATAATTAAATTTTTAGGAGCAGAATTAAAGATTGTGATTACGAAAACATCGATTGGATAATAAACACTCAACAGAAAGTTGTTTTCTCCCAACTTTTGGTGTTGCCATTTTGTAGATTTCTATAAACGCCGTAATTTGCCGACACCTGACGTAAACTGCTTGTGCGGGGAAAAAAATCTATTTCACATCAGTTCAAAAAGCTAATAAATAGCTTCATAAACACAGAAAAGGACAGTACATGTACAAATTCAGAACGCTTTAGTTTTATATATGCACAATATAGTCCCAGTTAGTTGTAGTTTTTCCCCATTAATTACAGTTTTTATTTATTTCAGTTAATGAAAATGTTTTAGTTAACTATAATAACCTTGGTTCTGTACTCTTTATCGACCTGAAACTGGTTTATGACTCTGGTTTGTACCAGTGGGTCAGAAACCTGCGGTCATCATATTTCGGCCTGGAGGGGGCGGAGGCGGACGGTTACCTGGGTGATGCAGGCGCCGGTGAAGGCCACGATCACGGCCACCACGTTGACGGTCAGCTGGAACTGCAGGAACTTGGAGATACTGTCGTAGACATTCCTGCCCCACATAACGGCCTTCACGATGCTGGTGAAGTTATCATCGGTCAGGATGATGTCGGAGGCCTCCTTGGCCACGTCGGTACCGGCGATGCCCTGCAGGTGACACGCAGGATGAGCTGCACATCTCTGCAGGATGCTAACAGAGCCCACAAAGGAGCTTTAATGAAGATGTCCTGGACAGAGGACGGGTCAGCAGAGGTCTCCCTCTGATTGCTTGGACCCGTGACTTCATTCATTTGGTCTGAACTCAAAGCCACACGACCACAGATGAGGGTAGGAACGTAGATCGACAGTCTGTGGTGCCCCATGCTGACCCCCACAGGGTTCCCATGGCTCAACGCCTTGTCTAAGTCCACAAAGCGAATGTAGACTGGATGGGCCAACCTTGCAGTCTGCTGTTGAAAATTTACCACTGATGCCTGTTGACAAATTTTAAACGCGTAGCTGGAGTCATAATAGCAGTCCTTTGCTGCCATCTGATGGTCAGTGATATTATGAGTCCCGTTAGGATTTTTTATGATTACTGATTTTGTGGCACCTTTTCCAAAAAGTTGCAAATCTTTTAGCCTTTATATTTGTCATAACATACTTTTACAAAAAAAGTTTTAATTCTTGCACATAACTTTCCCTTTCCTTGTCTTTTCTTATCTGGTTACAATCTCTCCTTACCTGAGGAAACCCTGCATCATCATCATCATCATCATCATCCTCACAGTCCTGCTGCTGGCCTCTGGTTTAATGTCTCCTCCCTGACTCTTTGCTCTTCTAGTGTGACAATAAACAGAACAACTTCTGTAGAGAAATGAAACCTGATCAGGAGTATTTCTGGTATTAACTAGGTTATAAGGGATGTAAAATAGGTAAGGTCAACATTATAATATTCTTGTTAACTAGATTTATATGATATACTGTAATGGATCATTATTTAGCTAACATTATCTGAATGCAACAGCATTAATCAACTTTCTGATGGCTTGTTTGGAAGAAAACTGAAAATTCTTGTCGCCTTTTTGCTCTGGCTAATTGCTGAACATGACGCAGACGTGCTGTGCAGCAGACTCTCCTCGGTTATCAGATCCACAGGTGCAACCGCCGTCAGCTTGTGTGCCCTTGTGATGCATTTAAAGACGGCTCAGAAAATCACCTTTCCACATCTTAACAACTGATTAAACACCTGGAACAGCTGAAAGAGTTCAGGGGTCGTGTCCAATTCGTGCTGTGTGATTGTTTAAACAGTGGAAGGAAATCCTGCAGCACATTTTAAAACGGTTTGTTTAGCATCACACCTGCTTTCATCTTGTAGGTTCGCCTTTCATGGGACGTGAAACATGAAGTTAAATCAGAAGGGGGCTGCAGGGACTGGTCAAAATTCAGCCAAGTTGCAGTGATTGGTCAGAAAAGAAGGAAATCCTGAAATATATATGATTGCACAGATTGCAATTCCGGGCAAAATTTGTGAATGATGAGTGAATTTGCATTAAAGGTTGTTCTAACTTTGGGTCAGAACATCACAGATCCAGTCTGGATGGACCAACAGCACTGTGAAGCTTTAGGAGTTAAACTGGTGTGAATGTGGAAACTTCTCTTGAATCCCAGGAATCTCTGATCTGATCTGAAGGAGGAGGAACCCTGCAGGCCGGAGCCTCCATGAATCCAAGACGCCGATCATTTTCCTCTTTAGTTACCGGAGCGGAGAAACTCCAGCTGGGATTGAGACGACGTGAAGGAAACAGTTACCATGGCAAAGCCCACATCGGCTTTCTTGAGGGCAGGGCCATCGTTGGTGCCGTCTCCCGTCACGGCCACCACCTGTCGGGTTTCTCCCACCGTGCTGTCGATGATTCCTGACACAGAGGAGTAGAAGGTGAGGAGGAGCACCTGAGGAAGAGGAGGAGGAGGAAGAGGAGCAGCTCACCTTTAACCAGGGTGTGTTTGTCCGTCGGCGATGAGCGCGCCAAAACCCGAAGTTTGGGCCAGACTTTGTCCAGACGCTCCTGTTCAACCTTAAAACCAGATTATGGAAATAAATAACAATAATAATGGTAATTTAATGGCATGTTGTAGTTTATTACGGAGCCCCCTACGGGACATGGGGAAAAAAATTTTCTTTGCGTTACGTTGCAATACTTCTGCGTTCCATCGCAATATGCTTACTGCAATATTTGCTGGTCTGTTTTGTATACAGTCACAAATGTCAATTTAAATTTTCAAATATATACACAAATAAAGAGCCTCAGTGTTTATTATTAACTCTTTGGTGTAAAAAACTGATTGAAAATGGATTAATTCCCTTCATGTTTATGTGTGTTTGTGTGGTTGAGATGGAAACATCCTTTTAAACCATTCAGACCAACAAAGAGACACAATTAAAACTGTCAAATGACTCATTATCCTGCGATAATAACTCAGAAATAATCCAAATAGTTTGGATGTATTTTTATTTCTTTCCTACTTATGTAAAGTTTCTGTTTATATCATAGGTTTGTGGTGCATTTCAATCCTAAATAAAAATGTATAAAACTTCAGGTATTTCACAACGAGATATTAACATGCATGGAAAAAACCTCATGAAAGCCTCATATTATAGCAGGAAGTACGATGGGCATCATAAGGAAGGCTTACAGTATTTAATTATGTCGCATGAACTAATCAGTACATTATTGTGAGAGAACTCAAAAGAAAAAAAAATTCCCCATGTCCCCTGGAGGGCTCCGTAGTTTATGAAGGTCCAGCTGCAGCACTGCTAAAAAAAAGATCTTGATCTTAGTTCACTTGAAATACGATGAAACTTACTCTTTAGCAAGATTCAGGTTTTAAGTTAATAATTTAATACTAATAAAAAAAGTTCTAGTTCCGTTGGAAGATTATTTCACTTATGATAAGACATTTTTCCATGTTATGACAGGTTTCTCAGCAGTGGAAATAAAATTAGTTTTTCTTATTTTAAGAAAATTAAGATATTTGCAATAGAAACAAGACAGAAATTACTTGGTGAGATTTTGTGTTTTTGCAAAGAAGTCAGGCTAATTACACTTCAAATGCTCCTTCAGCTTCAATCAGCAGCTTTCATCACTGGAGAAAAATGGCTATGCTTCCAAAATAAGAAAAACAATACAGTTCTTTCATGTTGCATTTTCTTTAACTTATTCTGTCTGTAGCGATTTATGTTTGATAAATCTTTAACAGCAGTAGAAATAATTATTGTTTATGTCCTCAAGACTGGTTTAATTTCCAACTTCTGTGTGAGAATCTTCAACCATCTGGTCCAGATAAAACGGAAATATTTTATTATTAACAAAAATATCCGAGTCCACGTAAAACGTTCAAATTTTAGTTTGAGCAGCAATCATCCCGGATGAGAACTTTCCAGAAAAGTTCAGGACGATGAACCCACCCCAAGTGATAAAATGAGTTTTTATGGACACAGAGTTTGTTTTAACAGACATTTAATCTTTTCAGTGATCTGCGTGTTTTTACCTCTCCCTTGTCGTTCCTGATCTCCTTGTTGAACTCTTTGCCCTCCAGACAGAGGAACTCCTCTCCGGGCAGCAGGATGCCGCACTTGGTGGCGATGGCGCGGGCCGTGTTGATGTTGTCCCCGGTTACCATGCGCACGGTGATTCCCGCCCGCTGGCACTTAGCGATAGCTGCGGGTACCTAGAGGGTCGGAGCAACACGCTGTTAGAGGAAGTGAAGCTTCTCCACTGTGATGCTGAGATACGTATAAATATATACAAATATAGACACGTTGCAGGGTGACGTCACGTCCCAGCTCCATGCTGGAGGACAGAAAACTGCTTGCTGACAATGACTAGCATTGGCTTTAGCTGTTAAGTTGTCAACATAACACGTTAATCTAAAATGTATGTGTGATATATAAAAGTAAAAGGGACACAGTGCTTTGCTACGAATTGTCAACACTACGACAACTAAATAAAAAGGTCAGGAATAGATTTCAATAAAAACAGTGAGAGAGAAGAAGGTCAGTTATGCTAGCTTGACTTTGACAACGTTAGCATGTAAATGTGCTGCAGAATTCTGAGTGTTTAGCTTCAGTTAAAAAAAATAAAGAAGGCGACCAACACTCTACCAGATCATCAGTAGAGCAGGTGTTTAAATTAGCTAATCAGCCACCGCTGTGTTCAGACGATCACTTGTTAACGATTGTAAAATAAATAGCCTGAAAACATAAAACTGTCACCGACTGACTGTTCTGTTCTTTGTGTGGAAAATGTTTGCATGGTTTTTGGTGTTGAATCTGGATACATTAGTAGTACTGTTATTGGTCAGTTGCTATGGCAAAAGGTCTGTGTGTAACATAGCAAAACAGAGATCAGGAAAAAACAACACAAGAGGTTTTGAGTTGTTCTTCACTGTTATTTCTGCGTTACTTGGACGACATGAAAGCATCATGTTTTTGCCCTCCAGCATTGCGCGCATGTGAGAAATTTCCAAATGTAAACTGTAGCAAGCTAGCAAACTAGCTAGCCATCTAGCCGTGTATTAAAGTATATCTTAGCAACTATACTGCCTGGCCAAAAAAAAAGTCGCCACCAAAAAATGGTCCCACTCTCTAATATTTTGTTGGGCCGCCTTTAGCTTTGATTACAGCCCGCATTCGCTGTGGCATTGTTTCAATAAGCTTCTG
>CAEGAE010042195.1:0-39941 GCA_903067095.1 Girardinus metallicus
TTTCAGAACTGGAACCATTAAAGATCTGGATCAGAACTTACTGGTTTCAATGGTTAAACTGGTTCCAGAACCAAAGAGCATCTTAAATCCATCAGTCACACAGCATGAAGGTCCAGAACATAAACGGGTTCAGCAGAACCAGATCCGGTTCTGAAAAGAACAATTAAAAGCAGAACTCACTGGGTTCGATGGTTAAACTGGTTCCAGAACCAAAGACCATCTTGGTTCCCCCTCCAGCATTCACACAGCCTGAGGCTCCAGAACCAGAACCCAGCCGGTACCAACCGGATCAGAACCGGATCAGAACCAGGAAAATAAATGATTTCTGAACCTTAAAGGAAAGCTTTTACTTTGAAAGGTCAGCATAAATATTAAATATTTTAGTTTTTTGAATTTAATTTTCTCTTTTAGCAAAAACATTTCAGAGAAATTAAATCTGCAGCGTCTCAGACTGGAACCATTAAAGATCTGGATCAGAACTTACTGGTTTCAATGGTTAAACTGGTTCCAGAACCAAAGAGCATCTTCACTTGATTCACACAACATGAAGCTTCTGTTCCCGAACCGGGCCGAGCAGAACCGGCCCGGTTCGGCTGGAAACATTCACCAAAATGAAAAGTTGATTTGAATAAAAAGGAGAATTAATTTGAATTTTCCAGAATAAATAATTCAATAATTATAGAAAAATAATATTTTAACTTTACAAAAATCCGTTGATAAATTTAGTTTCTGGTCTGATCAGAAAGTTCTGGTTCCGGGTCCAAACAGCATCAGAACCAGAAAAACGTTAAATCGTTTCAGGTTTATCAGCAGAACTTACGGTTCTGGACGCTCAGCCTGGTTCCGGTACCAAACAGGATCTTGAACTGGTTTCCACCAGAATTCACACAACATGAAGAGACCTGACATAAACCAGAACCAGAACCGGGACCAGAACCGGGACCAGGACCAGAACCAGACAACCGGGTCGGCCCAGACCTGGCAGAACCTTCTGGATTCTTTAGTTTCTGCCTGGTTCTGGTTCTAAAACCCGACGGGTTTGGTTCCGTCTCCAAACCAACTACATCAGAACCAAACTGCAGCTACAAACGACCCAAACGGGCCGAAGGACAGAACTTACTGGTTTCAATGGTTAAACTGGTTCCGGTACCAAAGATCAGCTTCTGCCCAGCATTCACACAGCCTGAGGCTCCAGAACCAAAACTCAGCCGGTATGAACCGGATCAGAACCGGATCAGAACCAGGAAAATAAATTATTTCTGAACCTTAGAGAAAGGCTTTTACTTTGAAAGGTCAGCATAAAAATCAAATAACCGGTTCTGGACCCGGTTCAGGATAAGCGGACCAAACATTCACATCTCCAGAACCATAGAGATCTGGATCAGAACTTACTGGGTTCTATAGTTACTTCAGAACCGGGTCCAAATATGAACCGAACAGAACCGCCAGCATGAAGGTCCAGAACCTCTGGTTCCGATTGTGTTTCATTTGGATCATAAAACGGATCCGATCCGTAGAAAATCCTCTAATTGTTTCAGAACCAGAACTTTTGGGTCAACTGGACCTCTTCTGTAATAACTGAATAGAATCAGAACTTACTGGTTTCAATGGTTAAACTGGTTCCAGAACCAAAGAAGATCTTATATCCACCTCCAACATTCACACAGCCTGACGCTCCAGAACCAGAACTATCAGAACCGGAACGGTTATTAAACTCTGGTACCAGAACCAGAACTGTTACTGGTTCTGATCGGTTCTGATCGGGTTTTTATTGATCTGATTCTGTTTTATTCATTTTTTAAATCTGAAATGAAATCATGAAACATTTGGATCAGAACTTACTGGGTTCAATGGTAAAACTGGTTCCAGAACCAAAGATCATCTTCAGTCCATCAGTCACACAGCATGAAGGTCCAGAACATAAACGGGTCCAGGAGAACCAGCACCGGGTTCTACAGAAACCCGGTTTCAGAAGCAACGTTTTGATGATAAATTTATAAAATCATTTTTTCAGATTTTATTCTTCATGTTTTTTTTTATAAACATTTTTCTTTTTTCCTCTGAAATGTAAAAACGACCCAGAACTGATCCACATTCTACAGAACCGGACCCGGTTCTGAAGAGTCCAGAAACAATTAAAACCAGAACTTACTGGCTTCGATGGTTAAACTGGTTCCAGAACCAAAGATCATCTTGTTTCCACCTCCAACATTCACACAGCCTGACGCTCCAGAACCAAAACCCAACCGGATCAGAACCGGATCACAAAACTGATCTAAACTGATTAATAGTTTCTGTCAATAATCAGGTTTGATCAGTAAAGTTCTGGTTCTGGGTCCAAACAGCATCAGAACCAGATTCACATAAAGTCCAATAAAATAATGGTGTTTATCAGAACTTACTGGTTCTGATGGTCAGACTGGTTCCGGTACCAAAGAACATCTTATATCCAGAATTCACCCAGCATGAAGCTCCATGACATTAACTGGGCCGAGCCGGGCCGGGCCAGAACGCCTGCAGAACCTCAGTTACTAGTTTAGTTAGAAACTATTTTAAATAAAACAAATTCAACTTTATTTTGTTTTGAATCAAATTTTTTCTCTAAACATTTTTATTAAAATCTAATTTAGAAAAAAATGTTTTATATTTCAGAGAAACTTTTTATTTTGATCCGATTCTCAGAACTGGACCAGGCGACGGTTCTGAACTCGGTTCTGGTTTGAGCCCAGTTCTCCTCCGGGTTAAATGTCAGAACTTACTGGTTTCGATGGTTAATCTGGTTCCGGTACCAAAGATGATTTTATAAACTCCTCCAGAATTCACACAACCAGAACCTCCAGAACAGAAACCCAGCAGAACCAGCAGAACCGTTTCTACAGTTCAGGTTCTGCTGGGATTAAATTACGGTTCCTTTACTGTTATTGACAATATTAATAGATTAATCAGATAATAATCTGACATAATTTATACTGGGATTAATATTCTGATGGCTGCAGATTTAAGATGAGGAGCTGAAACTTTTACTGTTAAATATTCTGATTAAAATCAACAGATTATCACTGGATTATAGATTATTAGCATCAAACTAATGAGTCGGTTTAATCTTTTTATTTTCATACATTTTATGTTATTAAAGTTTATTCCAGTTTACTTACTGGTTTGGATGGTTAGTCTGGTTCCAGAACCAAAGACGATCCGGTTTGCAGCTCCAACATTCACACAACCAGAAGCTCCAGAACAGAAACCGGGCCGAACCAGAACCAGAACTTTTCTAACTGCTGGTTAAAACTTTTTTTTTTCTTCATTTTTAATTTACTGAATTTTGGTTCCCAGTTTGAAATAAAAATAATCGGAATTTATTTTCCAATCAACATTTTCTGTAATTTCCATAATTTTCCTTTTGAGCACAAAATGTTCTGATGGTTCTGGTTCTGGTTCTGTTTGCAGGTCCAAACCTCAAACGTTTAGAACTTGGAGGAAATTTTATCTGGAAAATTATTAAAATTTTAATTTAAATTTAAATCTGAAAATAATTTGATCAGATTTTTCCTGTGCAGCAGGTTCATGTTTTTAATTTGGTGATTATTATTTTATTCTCTTTATTTTTATTAAATTCTGAGAAATAAAAATAAAAATCAGCAGAAAGTTTCTGAAAATATTAATCCCAGTTAAACATTCTTACTGGTTTGGATGGTTAATCTGGTTCCGGTACCAAAGATCATCTTCCCTGTTCCTCCTCCGTAATTCACACAGCAAGAGAGCCGATGGCAAGAACCGAGCAGAACCGGGCTGAACCGAGCAGAGCAGAACCGGACCGGACCGGAGCAGAACCGAACCGGACCGGAGCAGAACCGGACCGGACCGGAGCAGAACCGGACCGGAGAACAAACTCAACATTTCAGAAACAGATTCAGATTTTTATCAACAAGTTTTTAGTTTTAACTGCATTTTAAATAATTCTTACATTTTTCTGCCAACTAAACCAGAACCGGCACCAAACGGACCCAGAACAGAACTTTAACCGTCTATCGAGATAATCATCAACACTTACTGGTTTCAATGGTTAAACTGGTTCCAGTAGCAAACAGAAGCTTTCTCTGGTTGGAACCAGTCACACATCATGAAACGCCCCAACATAAACCAGTTCACCCAGTCCACCCAGTTTAACCAGTCCAACCAGTCCAACTCTCAAACATTTTTACTATTTTTTGTGTTGTAATCTTATTTTTAAACATTTAGAAATTACAGTTGTAAAAGTGTCAGAACTCACTGGTTTCACTGGTTAAACTGGTTAAACTGGTTCCAGCTCAAACTGGATTCTGTTTGGACAGAAAATCTGGTTTTAAAACTGGAATTGATCAAATCTGGATTATTAATTAAATATAAATTTAGATATTTACCTAATAGTTTCTGCTTTAAAATTCTAAAATTAACATTTTCATTTAAATTCTTGACAGAATGAAAAAATTTAATTCCCTTTATAATAAAAGGAAACATGTTTATAATCTGTTACTTACTGGTTTCAATGGTTAATCTGGTTCCACTGGCAAAGATCATCTTATTCTGGTTAGCACCAGTCACACAACATGAAGCTGCCCAACATAAACCAGTTCCACCAGTACAACCAGTACAAACCAGACTCATGTACTATTCAGATCTCAGCGTTTAAACAGGTGATACTGGTTTTACTATTTTAACATTTATTGGTTTTTCTGTTCCGTCCGCCGAGGTTTATATTTATATTATTTATATTTATATTATTTATATTGTTTGTATTTATATTATTTATATTTATATTATTTATATTTATATTATTTATATTTATATTATTTATATTTACATTATTTATATTTATATTATTTATATTATTTATGTTTATATTATTTATATTTATATTATTTATATTGTTTATATTTATATTATTTATATTTACATTATTTATGTTTATATTATTTATATTTATATTATTTATATTTATATTATTTATATTTATGAATGTCTGAGTTGAATAAACTCTAAAAACAACGTCTATAATTCTTTACTTACTGGTTTCACTGGTTAATCTGGTTCCACTGGCAAACAGCAGCTGGTTTCGGTTCGCATTAGTCACACAACATAAAGCTGCCCAACATAAACCAGTTCAGCCAGTTCAGCCAGTACAAACCAGACTCCCATTTAAAATCTGTCCTTATTTTAGACCAACACACAGAAATAAATTTTGTTTGTTTGTAAACGTGGTGGCGCAGCGGTTTTAGGTTCGATTCCCGGCCTGGTGACCTTTGCCCTCCTCTCGGTCACTTAAAGGTCATTGGAGCCAAAATAATAACGAAGCATTTTCATGGAACTGAAGAGTTTTTGCTTTAAAAGTTTATTTAATTTGTTAAGTTAAATCAGATTCTGTTTTATAGTTTTATACAAACTTTAAATAAACGTTAAGATAAAAAGTTTATAACCTGCTACTTACTGGTTTCACTGGTTAAACTGGTTCCACTGGCAAAGACCAGCTTATTCCTGTCTGCACCAGTCACACAGCACGAAGCTCCACAACGTAAACCAGTTCAACCAGTTCAACCAGTCAGAACACAGTTTATCTTTTACAGCGTCGATAAAATCATTTTATTAATTTCTTTGTTTCTTCCTAAAAACATTTTAATATTAAATTAGAGAATAAAATGTGTTCATCCAGATTATGAATTACTTACTGGTTTCACTGGTTAATCTGGTTCCAGTTCCAAAAATCATCCTCCTCCCAGTTCCATCAGTCACACAGCATGAAGCTCCACAGCGTAAACCAGTTCAACCAGTTCATCCAGTCCCAGACTGGGACGGTTCATATTAACCATTTAGTTTTTACACTGTAAACCTGAATATTAAACTCAAGTAATTTTCTAAACCTTCAGACGTTTAAAGGTCTTTTAATGTGAAATCTAATCAGGACTTACTGGTTTCACTGGTTAAACTGGTTCCACTGGCAAACAGCAGCTTGGTCCTGTCTGCACCAGTCACACAACACGAAGCTCCACAGCGTAAACCAGTTCAACCAGTGCAACCAGAGTCCAGCATTTAACCAGGCCGTAAACTACGAACATAAATTTGACTTTAAACCAGTTTAATATTTAATATTTAATTATCTTTTCTTTTACTCTATTAAATGTTTTTATGTTTTTAACATTTTTGAGTTTAATTTTCATTAAAATAATATTTATAACCTGCTACTTACTGGTTTCAATGGTTAAACTGGTTCCACTGGCAAACAGCAGCTTGTTCACACTGGTTCCAGTCACACAGCATGAAGCTGCCCAGCATAAACCAGTCCAACCAGTTCAGCCAGTTAAAAGCAGACTCTCCGGTCTAATCAACTGAAATCTGAGCTTCTTCTTTTCCGAAACGCGGATCTGTTTCTACGGTTCTGTCATTAATATTCATATCTATGTTTGTATTTCTGGATCCTGAACTTTAATCCTTTTATTTTGAAATGAATCAGATTCTGGTTCTGTTCGGTTCAGCGACCCAACAGAACCGCAGCTGAGCGGGAAACTTCACCAGAAATGATTCCTTTGTATTTTCATGTTTTAATGTTAGTGATGAATTTAAAATATTATTTTCAGAAGCAACACTAACTGGTTAAACTGGTTAAACTGGTTAAACTGGTCAAACTGGTCCAGGCTCCACTGGTCATTTAAATTTAACCTCCAGTCATAAAACTGTTCATATTTATGTTGAATTTGTTGACAGTAAATATTAATACAAAGTTAAATCGATCAAACGTTTTTATTTCTGGATTCTAATAATTTAACTGTAAATATTAAGATATTTAATAAAAACGATTTTTCTGAACTTACTGGTTTCCACCGTCAGCCTGGTCCCAGTTCCAAAGTAGATCTTATACTGGTTGTTAGTCACACAGCAGGAGCAACCAGTACATGAACTGGGAGCTGCAGAGCTCCCAGTAGAACCAGTTTTATCATTTTCATGTTTTTATCTTTTTATGCTCCAGTTTGGATTTTTTAAAGAAGCAAAACTGTAAAAAAAATATTGAAATTCTGAATTTATTCTAGTTTTTGTTTGGATGATTTTGATGAACTTTTCTGATCACAAACTGTAAAAGTTTTAAATCATATTTCAACCAACGTGAATATTTCTGGACTCATAATGAAATTAGTTTCATCGCAGCTCAAGTTGTGAATTTTTCCAGTTTGAATTTTTATGTAAAAAGAAGCAAAAACATGAAAATCTGATTTCAAACATCAAACTGGAAAATGAATCAGATGAAATTCTGAACTTTTGCTGAATATTTTGGATCATTTTGATCAGATCTGGAGGATTTATTTCAGCCTCCGGAGGTTTAAATCATATTTAATAAAACTGATTTTTATGAACTTACTGGTTTCCACCATCAGCCTGGTCCCAGTCCCAAAGTAGATCTTATACTGGGAACCAGTCACACAGCAGGAGCAACCAGTACATGAACTGGGAGCGGCAGCAGCAATGCATTGATCAATTATTTTATCGATTAGTTATTGGAACTCCTGAAGCGGTTCTGGTTCTGATCCATAAATAAATCAGCTTCAGGGTGGATGACTCTCCACTTACTGGTTAAACTGGTTTCACTGGTTAAACTGGTTCCAGTTTAAACAGAATCTTCAGTCACACAGCAGGCAGCGCCTCAGCAGAACCAGAACCAGAACCAGAACATTCCTGATTTTACTCTCAGAACAAACAAACTGGTTTTACTGGTTTTACTGGAGTTTTCTGTTCTCACGGGTTTCAACACAGCATGAAGGTCCGAACCCAAACGGAACCGGTTCTGATCCAGACTGTAATCTGAACAGAACCGGACTTACCGCTGGTCACCGACAGCCTGGTTCCGGAGCCGAACAGAACCCGGTTCCCTCCAGAGGAATAAGTCACACAGTCAGAACCGTCAGAACGAAAACCCGAACCGGGCCCGGACCAACAGAACCTGCCTTCAGCAGGGCCCGGACCCGGTTCCAACAGAACCTTCACACACAACCAGCAGAGCCGGTCCGGTCCGTCAGTAAACCCGCTGAGGAGCAGAACCCTGATGGTCCAACAGAACCATCAGAACCAATAGAACCTCCAGAACTCATCAATCTGAAAGACTGAGCCAAACAGAACCACAGAATCGGACCCAGAACGGTTCTGAATAAAACCAGTTAAGACTCATGCGACCCAAACCGGATCAAACTTACTGGTTCTGATGGTTAAACTGGTTCCGGGTCCAAAGAACATCTTGTACTGGTTGGTTCCAGTCACACAGCCTGGCGGCCCGGACCAAAAACCCAGAACTTTAGGAACCGGCCGGTTCTGACCCAGATGAGCCTCATCGGACCTAAAATGACTCCAGTGGTTTTACTGGTTCTACTGGGGCTGAACTGGGAGCTCTGGGTCATTTCCAGAACCAGTGACCCGTTAGTCTGGTTCTGGTTCTGTTCAGCCCAAACATTCAGGCCCGAAGGGAGCGAACAGAACCAGGTCCAGTTGTTTGGTTCTGGTTCTGTAACCGGGTCAAAGTTCTGTAGAACTTTATTTTATCAAACGATTTGATGAAAATCAGCTGCCAAGGTTCTGGTTCTGATCCGGAAGCAGCAGAGGAGAGTCAGAGACACGAACGGGTTCTGAATAACAAAACTAATTATCACAACGACGGATTTAATCTGGTTTTAACACTTAATCTGGTTTAAACATTTAATCTGGTTTAAACATTTAATCTGGTTTTAACATTTAATCTGGTTTTAACATTTAATCTGGTTTTAACACTTAATCTGGTTTTAACCTTTAATCTGGTTTTAACCTTTAATCTGGTTTTAACACTTAATCTGGTTTTAACACTTAATCTGGTTTTAACCTTTAATCTGGTTTAAACACTTAATCTGGTTTTAACACTTAATCTGGTTTTAACCTTTAATCTGGTTTTAACACTTAATCTGGTTTTAACACTTAATCTGGTTTTAACACTTAATCTGGTTTTAACACTTAATCTGGTTTAAACATTTAATCTGGTTTTAACATTTAATCTGGTTTTAACATTTAATCTGGTTTAAACATTTAATCTGGTTTAAACATTTAATCTGGTTTAAACATTTAATCTGGTTCCCAGTTTAATCTCTGGCGTCCAGTTTTCACATCCAAACACTTGAAAACAGAATCGTTTGATTTTCTTCATTTTCAGATTTTTACATTTGATGAAAGTTTGAATTCATGAAACAGAAAAAATTCATTTTCTCATGTAAATGTTTCTGATTTTACTCAACAGCAGGACTTACTGGTTTCACTGGTTAAACTGGTCCCAGTCCCAAAGACGATTTTATCAGAACTTCCAGTCGCACATCAGGAAGATTCACAACAAAAACTAAAAACTTTTATCGGTGAATAAAAACTTAATATTTATTAAATATGATTCTCAGGTTTTCATGTTTAACGAATTTTAACTGATTCTGATCATTTTATGAATAATTTTACGGTTGAATTCAGGATTATTTACTAGAATAAAATAATTTATGATCTTTAATCCTTCAGCTGGTTTCATTTAAAGGTTCTTTGTCTCTTACTGGTTTCGATGGTTAAACTGGTCCCAGTCCCAAAGACGACCTTTTGAGCGTTTCCAGTCGCACATCAGGAAGATTCATGACCAAAACTAAAAACTTTTTATTCCTACATGATCAGATTTTCATCGTTAAAATTTCAGTTTCTCTTTTCATTAAATTGAAACAAATTTTTTAAATTCTGATAATTTTCTGAAAAATGATTTCAGTGAATATTTTACAGTTGAACTTTAGGTTTATTTACGGCTATAATAAAATATGATTTATGATCTTTAATCCTGCAGCTGGTTTCATTTAAAGGCTCTTCGTCTCTTACTGGTTTCGATGGTTAAACTGGTCCCAGTCCCAAAGACGACCTTGTCGTATCCTCCAGTCACACAGCAGGAAGATTCATGACCAAAACTAAAACTCATTTAATCCTGGATTATATTTCATCAAACCAGTAAAACATTTATAAAAACTACATTTTACTTTTTATCTCAATAAATTAAATCAAATTTTAAATTATTATTTTCCAACAAAAACATTTAATTTCTATGTTAAACTTTAGATTTATGGCAACAATAAAACATAATTTATTATTTTTATGCCTTCAGCTGATTTTATTTTCTTCTTTAAAGATTTTTCATCTCTTACTGGTTTCACTGGTTAAACTGGTTCCAGTTCCAAAGATGGTTTTCTGGAAGCTTCTGTCCGTCAGATTAAATTCTGAATTTAATCTGATCTCATTTCTCTCATTTTGTTCAATATTTCAGCGTTTTGATAAGATTCTGATTCATTTTAATCTTTAACTTCCTGTTTTCTGATCACTTACTGGTTTCGATGGTTAAACTGGTTCCGGCTCCGAAGAGCAGCTTCTGCGCTCCAGTATTCACACATCATGAAGCTTCAGGACAGAAACTCAGAAACACGACCAGCTGCTTAGATTATGTTTCTAATCTGCTTCTAAAACGTTTGAATAATCCAGGATTAAATATTAAACTTTGATTTTTACTAAAAATTATTTTGTTTTTTAGCTAAAATTTCTGTTTGGTTTCCAATAAAACTTCAGCTTCATATTTAGATGAATTCAGATAAAAGTCTTCAGGTTGTTTCTTGAATTAATCCAGTCTGGTGAGGCAGAACTTACTGGTTCTGATGGTTAAACTGGTTCTGATGGTTAAACTGGTTCTGATGGTTAAACTGGTTCTGATGGTTAAACTGGTTCTGATTTGAGTCATTTTTTGATTCTTTTACGTCGTTAAAAACTAAAAGTTTCAGATTTTATTAAATTATTTTAGATGTTCAACTTTTATTTTTTAATCAGTTTCTGTTCAAACTGAAGAAACTTATTTTTAAATCCCAGTTCATCCCATATAATCCCGTTCATTTCTGTCAGCTCTTACTGGTTTCACTGGTCAAACTGGATGAAACTTCCTGGGAATTTTTATCTGAATTTTCCTAAAATAAAATCTAAAAATCTGATCTGGAAACATTTTCAGATTAAATCAAACAGAAATTTTCCTGCTGCAGCATCAGAATCTAAAGCTCCAGAACCGGGAACCGGATCAGAACCGGTTCTGCTGTTAGACCTGGACCCGGTCCAGAGGTTCTGGACCCGAAGCTCAGCTTGGTTCCAGAACCGAACAGAACTTTATCGGCGCCTCCGGAAAACTGCTGGGCCAAACCGGGCCTTCGGTTCTGGTCCAAACAGGATTCGGACCCGACCAGAACCTGTCATCCAGCCACACACAGAAACCCAAAGCAGTTCTCCCAGCCGACCGGGTCGGTTCTGGTTCTGCCTCTCAGAGAAGCTGAAAACCCAAAGCGGGCTCAACCGGGCCGGTTCCGACAGAAGGTTCTAGAGGAGAACAAACTTGGAACCGTTTCATTTTTCAGACAGAAAACCCAAATTCTGTCAGAACCAGAACCTTAACCGGACCTCAGTCCGGAACCAGAACCAGAACCAGCAAAACAGCTTCTGCTTAGAAACAGATCCAACAAACCCAGGTTCTGATCGGGTTCAGAACCTGGCTGACAGAGGCCCAGTCCGTCCGACCAGAACCAGCTGGAAATTCATCTGAACACAAATAAAGTTCTGACCCGGTTGGACTCGGAGCAGAACTCCGTCTCCGAAGAGCATCTTGTCGTTTCCTCTAGTCACACAGTGACAGACAGCCGACCCGAAACCCAGAACCAGAACCAGGACCAGGCCCGTTTGGACTCTCAGAACTTCATCATTTATTCACCAAATTTAAAGTCATAAATTTATTTTCCTGATTTAAACCCAAAGCGCCTGGAGAGGTTCTGAAGAGTCAGAACCGGTCCCTGAACAGAACCGGGACCTGAACAGAACCTGATCAGAACCCGTCCCTGATCAGAACCGGGACCTGATCAGAACCTGATCAGAACCATGAAACTCGGCAGTTTAAACTTTCAGCTTCTGTCGCTAAAATAATCGGATCAAAATGTTCTGAGTCCAGAACAGAACTTACGGTTCTGGACGGTGAGTCGGGTTCCGGGTCCAAACAGCAGTTTCCCGTAAGCAGAACCAGAATTCACACACCAGGAAACAGCAGAACAAAAACAGAGCGGGTCCAAACGCTCCAGAACTTTGATCATTTCAGTTTAATAAAAATCTAAATTCAGTTTTTCTCAAAAATCTTTTTTCCAGGTGAAGAAAAAACCTGAAAATCTTCATGTTTTACTTTCTGATTCATTTTTTATATAAAGTTTTTTTAAATATTCTGATTTATTTTTACTCGTTAAAATGAATCTGACCCGTCGTTCTGCTCCAGAACCAGAACCAGAACTGGACCAGAACCATCAGTTCTTCTCAGATTCATGATTTCCTGGATAAATATGAGGAACTAACAGAGACCAGGACTGGAGAACGAATCTGTTCACCGTTTCCTGCTTTACATAAATGAATGAATTGAAGCATCATAACCGAGTTTATCTGGTTTCCTCATAACGACCCAAATATCCAAATATGGATTCATCTCCACTGAGGTTCATGAACCTTCAGACCAAAATCATTTTTCTCCCGATTCGTTTTCGGACACGTTCTACTCACGGTTCTGGACAAACACTCGGGTTCCTTCTCCAAAGGCGGTTCTGTATCGACCCTGAGCGGTCCCACCGAGACGCGCGGCTCGGCAAAAACCGGTCCGGACCGGGAACCGGTTCAGACCGGCTGGGCTCTGAGCTTCGGGTCCACGGTTCTAAACCCGGTTCTGCTGCTGGGCTCTGCTGCTTTTCTCTCTCCATCTGTCAGGTTCTGCAGAACCTTCTGGGTTTTTATGCCAAACTGGGTCTGATCTGAACCCGAATGGACAAACTGGGACCAGGTTCTACAGCCGGTCCGGTTCCGACTGCAAACACCATGTTGGTTCCTCCTGGTTCTTCACTCTGTGACCCGACTGGGAGAGAATCTCTGGTCCACAGAACCATCAGAACCAACAGAACCACCAGAACCATCAGAACCAACAGAGCCACCAGAACTAACAGAACCGTCAGAACCATCAGAACCATCAGAACCATCAGAACCATTTTCAGTTTCACTTTGATACTTTTTGTGGTTTTTTTAAATGATTTTTATTTTTTTGTTGGATCCAGTTTTTAATATTTTGACAGAAATATTCTAATCATAATGAAATGATTATTTAAATAATTGATTATTTGTAATAATAATTTGTGCATCTTTTGGACTTTCTTTGTTTTTCCACGGTTTGTTTGTGGTTTTATTCCATCTGATGAGTTTTAACTTCTGCTGGTTTTTCTGTCCTGATTCTTTTAAACGGTGAAACGTGGATTTAATATCCAGCCGGTTAAAAGGTTCGATCTGGAAGAATCATCGTTTCTAACGGAGCCTCTTCAGACACGCAGCGGCAGGAACCAAAGGAAGTCGATAATTCATCTCAACGTGTGAATTGAGATAAAATGTTTGACTCTCACCAGCTTCAGTGTGGAGTTTAGTTCCAGTGCTGAGAGAAGCTGAACCAGAAACGGATTCAGCTTCAAGTCTGTAAGTTTTATTGAGTTTAAATATCATTTTAACCGTTTCAGATTTTCATCTGCTGTTAATAGTTTAGTTTCCATCATGAAGGTAAATGAGCAGAATAAAGAGGACAGTAACG
Source organism: Girardinus metallicus (assembly GCA_903067095.1). Classification (NCBI taxonomy): domain Eukaryota; kingdom Metazoa; phylum Chordata; class Actinopteri; order Cyprinodontiformes; family Poeciliidae; genus Girardinus; species Girardinus metallicus. Next base: position 13,685 of record CAEGAE010042195.1, read on the forward strand.
GTCCAGACCTGCTGCCACGGACAGTTTGGTTCCTGACCCAAAGTAAATCCTGTCGTTTCCTCCCTGAGTCGCACATCGACTCAGACTGAGGCTAAAACTGCTGCGTCTCTGAACCAGTTTCAGATTCATTCTCTCTGCTTGCAGTTTGTCTCAGTTCTGCTTCAGTTTCCTTCTTTGTTTCTAATCTGAACATCAAACATCGATAAAGCTGAGAAAAATAACCAGTCAGCCTGTGAAACGAGCAGAAGTTCAGTCTGACGTATTTTCTTACCGTTTTCTACTCTCAGTTTGGTTCCTTTTCCAAAATACATTTTTTCAGCTCCTTGATTCACACAGAAATAAAGACGGTGGCAAAAACTGCCGTGACCTTCAGAGGCCCATAATCTGGATTATCTGATCCTAATCTCGTTTTGCTGAAAACATTCAGTTTGTCCAAATCTTCACAGTTTGTTCATTTAGATTTTATATTAACTTTTGGTACTCGGGTATTTTTGTTTTCAGTGTTTTCATCATTTCAGAACCAGGTTTCCCGTCAGTCATCAGTTCTGTTCAAACTTCATCAATTTACATTTTTCTTCACCTTTTTATAAAATTTTAAATAAAAATAAACACTGACCTGCATCACATCTTCCTGAGAACCACAGAACATCGAGGCACCAAGCCGACGATCAACGTCCAATCAGTCCCAGGATGGACTGATGGGGGCGCCAGCGAGTCGTGAGGCTGGTCTCTGGTCTCAGGCTCCGTTAATCCAGCCCTGGACTGAGGCTCCGCCTCCGCTAATCCAGCCCTGGACTGAGGCTCCGCCTCCTCTGAACCGGCGCGGCCTGGAAATGAACGGACAGGAACAGGATCAAGCCGGAGCAGCGTCGTCTGATCGGACGTGTTGCTGATCAGATTAGATCAGTCCCTAAAGTAGCTTCTATGTCCTGGAAAGAATCTCTACGTTAAATACAGTAACAGGCAAGAAGGACCTGGAAAGTTTCCTGAAAGTTTCCTGAAGGACCTGGAAAGTTTCCTGCAGCTTCCAGGATTCTCCCAGCAGAAAACTGACCTGTAAGCTTCAGAACGCTGCAGCCTGGCGGTTCTGACATCTGGAGTCGTTTTCTGTGGAGCGCAGAGAATCTCTCACATTAACGTAAATTCAGAAAGTAAAAGTCAGCATTTCCAAACAAAACTACGATCATCTGAGGCTCGTTGTCTTTAAAAGCTCGTTCATTAATAATAACTTCATAAGTGAGATATTTCTATGAACAGGAGCCAGCGGTCGGTTCCGGACCCGGAACCAGGATCAGTTTTACCGTTTTCTGCTTCAGATAAAAAGTCCTGAATGGAAACGTTCACAGTTTGTGCTGAAAGGCAGGAAGCCGATGTGACCCGTTTCTGACCCAAACTTCACCTGCAGCCTAAAAACTCCTGCAGGGAGGAAACGGCAGCTGCTCAACGTGGTTCTGACCCAGAAGGTTCAGAGCAGCAGAACCAGCAGAGCAACACGACTAAAACGGGAAGGCGGCATCTGGGTCGTCTGTCGACGTGGTTCTGTACGCAGACGGGAAACCAGCTTTCATGGTTTGTTCTGGATCCGACACCTGGGATGATGAAAACAACAACTGCTGCAGGAACAGAAACTTCTGCACAAATGTTTTGTATTTCCATCAGGACCGGAGCGTCGGGACCGGAGCGTCCGGACCGGAGCGCCCGGACCGGAGCGTCAGGACCGGAGCGTCAGGACCGGAGCGTCCAGTTAGAAAATAAAGTGGAAAGTGTCTGACTGAAAGTTTGGACCAACCAGTGTGGCTCCGGCCTCCAGTCCAGTCGGTCAGCCGATGTCACCGAGTGAGACTGGAGGAGGCTGCAGGCTCCTTCACCGTCGCTAAGCAACCACTCCTTCACCGTCGCTAAGCAATCACTAAGCAACCACTCCATCACCGTCGCTAAGCAATCACTGCAACGCTCCTTCACCGTCGCTAAGCAACCACTGCAACGCTTCATCACCGTCGCTAAGCAACCACTCCTTCACTTTACATCCCTTCATTAATCTGGGCTGCAGACTCCATCAGTTTGATGTACAAATCCAAAACCCAACATAGAAGCTAGATTTTAATTTTGACCATAACTAATGTAAGTTAATATAACAGCAAGAAAGATGAAAGATTTAATATTTAGTTTTCTGTTTGAACGTTTTGCTTGGCTGCCTTCTTCTCTGATTAGAGTTTAAATTGTCCATGTTTGTTTTATATCCGTCCTTCTTCTGTCATCATGTTGCAAAAATAAACGTTTCTCAGAACTCGGCTGCCACATCGGTTCTGATCCGTCTGAACAATCTGATTTCCTCTCATCGCTGTTACCGTCTACTTAACGTCTCAGCACTTACCTTAACCTGTGAGGACTACAGGTCACACCGAGGTCACGGTCGGGTCAGGCAGTGACATTGACCCAACCGTGACCTCTGCGTGACCTCTGCGTGACCCGACCGTGACCTCGGTGTGACCCGACCGTGACCTCGGTGTGACCTGCTTTTCTCTCCAGAAGTGCAGCGTCTTCTTTCTGCTTCAGGTCAACCCTTCCTGGGCTTCTCTGGTTCTGTTTTTGCTGCAGACTCTGGGAACCAGCCCAACTTCAATGTTCACAGCAACGGTACCAACAGAACCTGGAACAAACCCGGCAGCTTTTCCTCAAGTCTCCTAGTTTCTGATTCAACCTCTTGGCTCCACTCTGGCAGGTATTTCCCCCAGAGGGTTGCTAATCAGAATGACCTCTCTGGCTCCTGTGACCCGTTTAGGGTTCTGGAACAGCGACCCGTCTGGTGGTGCTGAATGTGACGCAGCTGATGTGTTGGGAGGATTATAGTCTGATCGCCTTGTAAAACTCAACATGAAACGTTTATTGCTGCTGAAACCAATAAAGATGTTTGATCTTTTCCTAAAAGGAAATATTTTCTCCCTCCTGTCCACCAGGGGGCAGCATCGGCTCTGCTCAGCAAAGTGCCATGAACCTGACCTGAGTTCAGACGTGTGACTGACCTCAGGAGATTCTCCAGCTGCTCTTATTTTACATTAGTTACAAAATAAATTAAGTTTCATCCAGTCATGAAGAAACAGAGGAAAATCTAAAAGCAGAACCAGATTTTTAACCTGAATAAAAAAGTTTAAAGTTCTTCTGTTCTTGCAGGTTTCTCTTTTGCCTGGCTGGTTTTTCTGTGTTTCATAAAATAAAACTGTTTAATAAATGAATTTATTTCTATTCACTGAAAAAACAATAAAGCATTTTTTATTATTTTTACTGAAGCCGTCTAGAAGTAAAACATTAAGAACGTGTAAAGTTTGAGCAGCAGGAAGCTGTTGAGCAGCTTCTGTTGGTGTGAAACCGCCGTTTGGTTTCACTGATTTTATCTGCAGCTTCCTGTTCAGACGAGGCTCCAAACCGACAGCCAAAAGCTTACAGTCGAGCTCAGCAGCAGGATCACAGCTGCTGGAGTTTCAACGAGACCAAACCAAAGACAGAATAAAGCAAAGGGCCGAGGGGCCAAGGGGCCGAGGGGCCGAGGGGCCGAGGGGGCCGAGGGACCGAGGGCCGCGAGGGGGCCAAGGGGCCGAGGGCCGCGAGGGGCCGAGGGACCGAGGAGGCCGAGGGACCGAGGGGGCCGAGGAGGCTGAGGGACCGAGGGGGCCGAGGGGCCGAGGGGCCGAGGGGACCGAGGGGGCCGAGGGCCGCGAGGGGGCCGAGGGGGCCGAGGGGCGCGAAGGACCGAGGGGCCGAGGGGCCGAGGGACCGAGGAGGCCGAGGGGGCCGAGGGGCCGAGGGGGCCGAGGGGCCGAGGGGCCGAGGGACCGAGGAGGCCGAGGGGCCGAGGGCCGAGGGGGCCGAGGGGGCCGAGGGCCGCGAAGGACCGAGGGGCCGAGGGGCCGAGGGGCCGAGGGGGCCGAGGGGGCCTCGCCGGGTCGAGGGCCGCGAGGGGCCGAGGGCCCCGCCGGACAGAGGGCCGCCTGCCGCTGGTCACGTTTCATCACAAACATTCCTGTAAACCAGCAGCGGGTCACAGACTGAGCTGAGGTGATTCTAACATCTGAGCTTCTCCTCATTAAAGCCTGAAACTTTTCCTGTAGAAACATTCATGCTGCCACATTTCATCCCTGTGAACGTATGAAGTCATCCAGTCACATCATGAAGAAAATTGAATTCAACCATTTTCTTCATTTTTGTTTCTGTGAATTTTATGTTTAATTGAAGACAAAAAGATTAAAGCAAAAGATAAAAAGTGATATTTCATAAACAGAAACATTCTGTTACATTTATGCTGAATGACCTCATTTCTTTGGCAAACTTTGTTTTTATACCTGAGGCATTTTTGTAAGAGGCAAACAGATTAAGAAATTTACACTTTCCAGTAGATTAAGTCTAAAAACAGGAGAGGGTTCATGTTTTGGTTTTTATTTGGGTGAAAAACTTCCTCAGTTTGAGTCGCTGCTCAGTTTGTCAAATAAAACCCAAAAGGTATTTATGAACCTTTAGACTCCAGTTTCTCCTTCTGGTTTATTTTCCATCAAATTAAGAGAATAAAATCTGGTTCCTTTGTTCTGCGGTCGGTCCGGACGGCGGCCCAGAGGGTCACATGATCAAGGTTCTGATGGTCAGGATGGTGTTGAAGGCCACAGCTTTGGCGAAGATCAGCCGGACGCCGCTGATCAGCAGCAGGAAGTAGTTCTGCTTGGCTTCCTCTGGAAACAGGAACCAAACGCAGAGCAGAACGTCAGGAGTGTGTCCAGGTGTGTGTGCAGGTTGAATCAGGTGTGTGTTCAGGTTGAATCAGGTGTGTGTCCAGGTGTGTGTCCAGGTTGAATCAGGTGTGTGTTCAGGTTGAATCAGGTGTGTGTGCAGGTTGAATCAGGTGTGTGTCCAGGTTGAATCAGGTGTGTGTGCAGGTGTGTGTAGACTTGCCTGGATAAATCTTGTCCAGCTGATCATCTGTTTGAGAGAAAATCAGAGATAAGATTCTCTTGACCTGTGACCTGATGAGTCCACCTGTCCTCCAGGTGTCTCATACCTGATGAGTCCACCTGTCCTCCAGGTGTCTCATACCTGATGAGTCCACCTGTCCTCCAGGTGTCTCACCTGATGANACCTGATGAGTCCACCTGTCCTTCAGGTGTCTCACCTGATGAGTCCACCTGTCCTCCAGGTGTCTCACCTGATGAGTCCACCTGTCCTCCAGGTGTCTCACCTGATGAGTCCACCTGTCCTCCAGGTGTCTCATACCTGCTGTCTTGTTGCTGGACGTCCCTCCCAGCCTGCAGGAGGCGATGGTGCCGTTGCTGAAGCCGGGGTAATAGTAGGTCCTGGTGGCTGCCGACAGGCGGGCCGGGTCGGTTTTCACCGTGACCGGACCCCCCGTCGTTTCCAGAACCATGTCGGCCCCGTTCGGACGGAAACCTGCGGCCAGACAGACATCTGGACCCGACGGGGACGGGGCGGAGCCGGCAGGCCGCAGGCGGCCGAGGAGGAAGAGGATGGGACCGACGGGGGAGTCGTCTGAAGGGAACCGGAACCGGGTCCAACATGAAGCAGAAACCAGGACCGGATTAAAAACACTGCATTTCAATAAAGTTATGAAGATAAACTTTAGTCATTCAATAATGGATCATTTTAGGTTTGGACAAAATGCCATGAAACCCAGTTTATTACAGAATTACACAAACATTAAAATAATCATTCCACCGTTTTCTCACTGCTATCTGAAATATTAAATATATTCTGACAAAATATTCATTTGAATGCAGAAATCCTGAATCAGAGTTGAAATCAACAGCAATAAAACTAAACATGAGGTTTGATTTAGTTAAATTATATTAAACTGATCTTTTTTTTTATCTTGTTAATATTAGCAGATTTTTATTTCCAAGCATTTTTTCCTGTTACATGTTGAATATTAAACTGTTGCATCAAGAGGAAACATTAACAATAAGATCAAAACTAAAAGCTGATTTAATGGACAAACTGGATTTTTCATCCATAAATCTGATGTTGAATTAATATTCAGAACAAATCAGTTTTCCATTAATCCTCTCATTTAACCAAGATATTAAATATGGACATTAATTTATGAATATAAACTGTTTCGTCTTTATAAACCAGGTGAAATCCTGGTTTAGGCATCATATTAGATACTTTATTCTATTTAAAAGTCTGTTTTATTTTTTAGAGACTAAACTAAAATTATTCTGCATTTCTTTGTTTCTTCTAACTTTGATGCATTTTCTTGTTTCTGTTCCTTCATAATATCTTTACTGTGAACAAACATTTAGTGCAGATTCAACATTTATTTTTAATATCTGCATGTTTCTGATCAGAATGTCAATTATTCCAATAAACCAAAATCAACATTTTTCAGATCCAAGAGTCAAAATCTGAAGTTACTAAAACATCCAGAGACTCATTTCAGAGGTTTATTAACTTGTTGTTTTATCCGTTTCATATTAAACATATTTTTGTCCAACATCAATATTTTCACACTGATAAACTTTAATTCCAACTATTTCAATACATTTATTTCTGGATACTGAAAACAAAAACATTTATTCCCCAAAGAAAACATTCAATAACTTCAGACCAGGATTTATTTATCTGGTATTAATGCCTCGTAACATAAATATGTTTTTAAAACCATGATATCGTCAAAGTTTGGGTTCTTTTAAACTTCCTAAGTCAGAACATCCCGGCTCAGAGAAACGACGAGTCCAGCTCAGATATTTACGCATTAGGAAGATAAAAACATTCCGGTTTGATTCTGAATCTGCATCAGTGCAGTAAAGGTTTGCATTTCTGAGCCTTGTTTTTTCTTACCTTTAGGAGAGACGGTGAGCTGGATCGGCTCTCCGAACGTTAGTGCATCACAGTGTTACAGCCTCATACAAAAACCTGAGAGCTGAAAACATCTGGAGAGCAGCAGAAAAATCCCCTTCAACCGCAAACGGTGCAGCTATGAAACCTGCAGCATTAAGAGACATTTTGTTAGGATTTTAAAGGGAGGATTTCACACCGACAGCAGTTTGATCAGAGGCAAAGCAGAGACGTGAGCGGAGGAAAAGTGAAGGAAAGCTTCAGGCTTTCTTTATAAAGGAGCATGTAGAGAACTGACCTGAAACGCAGCTGGTTCCGGTTGTTTGGGTCTCCACGGGGGGTTTTAAGGGTTTACCAGGTAGACCAGGGGAGCCTGGAGGTTTTTGTTGCGCTGTGTGTGCAGGTTCAGTCAGAGTGGTACCCCAGCTAACACGGTGAAAAACCGTCGTACAAAAACCTGCAGCAGGAAACCAGCTGAAACCACCAGACCAAAAACTTCTGACTGACAATTCTGCCGTTTTTCCTCCATCATCACGAACTGGAATATGAAACAAATAGTTTGGATTTTCATCTCTACCAGAATATTTATGTATGCGGGTTTTTGCTAAACATGCATATAATCAAAACTGATTTCAAGGTTAACCGTCATAAAACTGTCAAAACTTATTAGGAATAATCACCATTCAGTGCCCAGCACTGACCCATCTGTGTGGGTCAGTGCTGGGCAGAAGCAGAAAGTTCAGAGTCCCATCGATACAGAACCGGTTCAGAGGCTTCGATCAGCACCGACCTGCTGCTGTTACTCCAGGCCTGTAAGTGGCGCTAAACATCAAGTATGCAAATTCAGCATCAGGTTGGGGATAAATGAAACACTGAGATAAAAATACTAAACAAAACATAATTGGAGATTTGTAGAGGTTTTTGCTGCTGTAAAACATCAGGGTTTCCTCCAGTGCATTATAAGCCTGGCAGCCCGCCAGGCTTTACTTGAGCTACACCAGGTGTAGCATTGATTATTTCATTTTTTTAATGTTTGCATTTTTAAGACTTTATAATTGGTGTTCAGATGTTAATCTTCCAATAACACATAATCAAGTGATCTTTTCAAATTTCCTGTCAACTTCAAACATTTTTAAACTCAGACACACGGCGGCCCGCAGCATGAACGCCACCAGGGTTAACAAGTCTTCTGGGGAACCTTGGACATCATCATTACTGTTTGTGTGACGTCTTTGGGGTTATAGGTCAGGTTAGAGGTTTGGTTCCTTCTCTGTGAACATGAACAACGTTTTCCATGTGGACACAGGGAAAAAACGGTCAACATTCCCGTTTTAGGCCCCGTCTGCACAGGGAAACATGGGAAAGTTGGAAATGAGTAAGAAAAAAATGAGCATCCACACAACAGGGAGCAACGCTGCAGAAAATGTGCAGTAGATACTCCAGGGGGCGCTGTAACACTGCTACAGAAGGACCAAAAACACACCAATCTGCAACCAGTGACCTCCTGGAAGCTGCGCCGCCACTTGGTGGACTTGGTGGTTTAAATCAGTTGGAAGCTTTTGTTCTACATAAAGTAGTTATAACTGACTCCAGGTCTCAGCGGACTAAAGGAACATTTTATTTTGAAGCAGAAGGAGCCTGTGCAACATAACCAATCGGGTTATAATGGTTACGTCAGTAATGCAGCGTTTGCACGTTCTGGCTGCCTGAGTCTGAAAAGAGCTCAAGTTTCCAAAGCTCCACATGTATAATAAGGATCAGAGCTTTGTGTTGATCCATCAGCGGTGCAGCTTAAGGCTCAGAGGTTTTTGTCAAACGTTCAGGCTGACTTCAGTCACTGTGGTCCGTAAACACGGTGAGAAACAGTCGTACAAAAACTGTTGAATTGTTTCTCTATGGGAGCGTCGCAGCAGCAGCTGAAGGTGGTTTGAGGTTTTTCCTATCGACTCGCTGTGGTTGGATTGAAGGGGGAGGACTGTTATCTACTCCAGCTTATCACACTGCAAAAACTAAATCTTACCAAGTCATTTTGGTTCTAGTTTCTAGAGAAAATAACTTGAAATAAGCCCAACTAAAAAGTGACTTTTCAGCTAGAAAGAGGCATTTGTTTCAAGATCAATTCCTCACTACTGATGGAAACGTGTCCGTTCCACTGGCAGATAAATTAACTTACAACACGGGAAAAATGTCTTGTTACAAGTGAAATGATCTGCCAGCGAAACTTTTCATCAACAGTGAGGAATTGTGCACTTAGACAAGCGCCTACTTCGTGATGAAGTTACTTGTAATCTAGTAGACTTAAAATAAGACAAAAGACATTCACACTGGAGGTTAGACCAAAAAGACTTTGTGTTTTGCAGAGTCGAGTCCAAGTCTGACACTTGGATTCAAGTCGTCAGTCTTTTTTTTTTAAACAATGTTGCAATTATATGTTAAATGTAAATAATGTTCTTTAAGTCTGTTTATGTTGATCAAATATGTGCAGCTGAACACAAAGTTCAGTTCACTGAAACTCAGCAGTCATACTGTATAAAGTTACAGAACAAACTGAGCAACAGACCATCTGATGGACCCGGCTCACCTTGATGATGGATTCAGACAGAAACTCTCCAGGACCAGAACCTGCTTTCTGCTCCGGACCCCCGTCACCATCCACCCGCGATCCTGAGCTGCACTTGGTGTGGAAGCGTCTGAAGGACCAGATTTATGACAGACAATGCGAGCGAACGGTAAGCGGCATCGTCGACGTATCCCGGCGTTCACTGGCCAATAACACGAAGTTAGCCAGTAAGCTAACACAACGTTAGCTACAGTCAGCGACCTCCCAGCTATCTGACAGCAAAGGAAAAGTACCACCTACCTCTTTGTGTAAGTTCAAATGTCAACGCTGAAGCTGCTGCATCTCCGTCTGATCCTCTTCTGCAGGTTCAACTGTTTTTATTTGGATACTTCAGAACCGATGAACAAAAAAGAAGTTATTCACGGGAGCAGATCTGCTTTAAGCGACTGTTCATCTCTCGTCTCGCCCACTCTTTTATTTATTTTGGTTGTGCTGCAGCTCACACACACACACACACACACACACACACACACACACACACACACACACACACACACACGCGCAGACACAAAGTGTGGAAAAAGAGACGGTCTGCGTCACAATGTCTCGTGTTGGATCCATGTGGTGGGAAGCAGCCGCAGCAGATCTGCGTCGTCGTCCAGAAGAAATTAAATCGCAAGATGCCGCATATTTTTTTTGGCGCAAAAATGTATTTGTTTAAATTCAAGTTCCTGTTTAACGCAGATAAAATTTGAGTTTTGAATTATTAACGTATGAACCTTGTTTTTGAAATATTTTGATTAAATTTCAAGTATTAAGATATAAAAGGTAAAAAGTATTAATGTTGAAATGTAAAAGACCTGATTTTCCCCCAAACCTTTGATCGTTTTGATGGACGATCATCTGAGTGCAGCCATGTTAATGTCAACAGCCACATTTACTGAGCCTAAAGTTAATCACTGCTTGTAGCCGCCATACTGTATGTGCAGCCATCTTTATGTCACATCACAGCTGTGAACTCCTGATTCCAACATGCTAGCTGCACCTTCACCTCAACAGGTCAAATCACCGCAGCAACTGATGCTTCAAACAGCACAAAACCCCTAAACAGCAGATTTTCATCAGCAGAATCCTCCTCAGCCCAAAGGCCCAGCTTAGGCCTTCAACAGCGTTAGCATCAGCGTTAGCATCAGCGTTAGCATCAGCGTTAGCATAGCATCACACCCGCGGCAGCTCCTACCCTCAGAAGTCTTCTGGACCGAACCTGCCTGTGATGGGTCAGGCGGATCCCCAGGCAGCTTGAAGCGATCCTCGCGTTCACTGAAGTGATCCTCAGCTTGATTATAGATCAAGATCCATCATCGATCTGCTGCTAGTTCCAGACGCCATTTTATCTCCAGCAGCCAAACACATCGCCGCTGAAACGCCATTTCCGGTCGGTCGCTCCTCTTCTGCTGCTCTGTTTCAGAACAGAAAATGGCTTCAATAACTACATTAGAGAAAACAGAGACGTTTCCGAAATAACTTACGGAATGACAAACGCAGCGGTTTCAAACATGGCGGCCTGTTGCTCTCCGCCGGCGGGCCGCGTCGTCTGGACCGGGCCTCTCGGACATCAGGACGGTTTCAATCCGGGCTCCAGAACGGATGGACATCAGACGCCGGTTTCACGTCTCCGTAAGCGGCGTCTTTACTCTTAAACGCTCGCGTTGAAACTGCGCCATATTTGAAGAACACCTGGCCGCAGCTAACCGGAAGGGGCGGAGTCAGACACGTCAGTCTCACGGCAGTAAGCGGAACAGCAAATTAGCTTTTTTATCTTATTTTTGTAACTTTGGTGACTCACCTCCTCTGATTCCTTAACTCAGTAGAGATCAATTATATTTCAACCCAAAACTGCGATAAACGCCTTGAAGTTCGTGTTAACGTCGCACTGACGTCACAGCTTCATTTTTCTAACGGAGTTTTATTTGCTGCAGCTGCTGTTGCTTATGAAGTTACAGGAGCATAAAACACAGTAACCAACAGTCTGATGACGTTGATAAAACCTTTAGCGGGTCGTTCAGTGAGTTTCGTGTTGGATTTTCTCTGCGGAATAAACGGCGCTCAGCTGAAGGTTCATCCGCTCATCTCGGTTCTTGCCGCTCCGCCTCGGAGGTTCGGTTAGGGACCGTCAGCAAACGTCCGAACCGAACACCGAAGCTACACACTCATTCTATTGATTTAAAGCCATTACAAATATTCTAAGTAATTTCAATATGAAAATAAATACCGTATATTTTTCTTCAGTAGCTTCCGGGTCATGTGACCCAGTAGCTTCCGGGTCATGTGACCCAGTCAGAACCAGTGAAATTATTCTGCTAGACTGGATGAGGCAAATTCATTTCATGCCATCTGAACCTTTTTGTTTTTCAGCCAATTTCATATTTAAAAAATAAGTTTTCTCTTTCGTAGCATCCCAGTCATGTGACCTGCTGACTCATAATCAGTGAACTTATGAAGAGGTCATGAAGAGGTCATGTTGCAGTTTGCATCGGTTTGTTGTTCTTGACTTTGATTAATTCTGAATTCATAAGAAAACTTAAACTAGTTTGAATAAAGAGGCCGAGTCGAGGGAGAACACAGTCGACGTTTATTTAAAGGCTAATTCCACCAAATCTGAAAGTCTACATAGACAAACACAAGAAGTCAAAGGTCAGACCTGAACCGGAACACCAGGCTGAGGTTCCGACCCACCGGGACCCAGAATCCGCAGGATAAACCGGGACCGGAACCGGCTCCGGACCCATTCCTCTGACGGCCTTCGTCCGCTCAGGCAGCTCGTCTTCAGACGAAGCAACACGAACCACAGAAAGTCTGAAGAAAACATCCCAAGGGAAAATAACTGGTTTGTTTCCAACGCTGGTCTGAACCGGGTCCGACCGGGTCCAACCGGGTCCGATCTGTCTGGATGGCAGACACCAAAACCGAGCCTTGAACTGCAGAACTTCAGATTAAAACCCAAACTCCAGGTGATTTCAGCTCGACTTTAAAACGAAGCGAGCAGAAAGAAAAGCGGTGAATTATTCCTGATGGTTCCTGGAACCGTTCCCTCATTTAAACCTTTCAGACAGAATCACGTTAATGGAGTCAGCGGATCAGGAATTAATAATCCGCTGAGCTTTCAGAACCGTCTGATCGTTTATTTTTTTGATATTTTCAAACTAAAAGTCACGTGACAAAAACTGCACCTCATTTTTTCATAACTGAATATTTACAATACTGTAACAGCTAAATAAAAGGAGCGATGTTTAAACGATAACAGCTGCAGGCGTCTGAAAGTTTTTAGGTTTTTACCCTGCTGGCGCCTCAGAGCTTCATCCTACGTAGAAACGTTTCTCCAAGGATCCAGAACCAGAACCAGAGGAGAACCAGACTGGCTGCGTTAAAATCACTCTGAAATCCCAGCCAGCTGCAGGGTTCATCTCCGTCCACCAGAGGTCGCCGTTTAGCTCCCAGACTGAAAACTTTCAGGCTGGGAATATCAAGACACGGATCGTCAGGACAAAACCGTTGATATTCTAGGATTCTGGACTTCCTGGTCCTCAATGTAGCTTCTAGTGGAAACATGAATTTCCTGGTTTTAGGAAACTTTCAGCCTTTCCAATAAACTCCAACCGGATCTGATCAGGGAACCATTTCGTTCACATCATGCGATTAATTACCTCCTGGTTTCTAAAGCAGCCTGATTGAAGCGTTTGGGTTTCAGGTCGTCAGGGAGACGCTGCGGCCCGGCGGCCCGGACCCACAGCAGCTGCTACTAAAACGAGGCAGAACAGGAACAGAAAGTAAAGGAGCAGATGCAGGTGCAGAGAGCAAGCAGGTCACACCTGGAGGTTTTTTCTTCATCAGGTAAAGCGTTCCAGGAAGTAGAGGCAGGAAACCCCGGAAGTACTCAAGCAGGAAGCTAACGGATGAAGCCGTTCACCTCGAGGGCGAGAAGCTAAAACTGCTACAAACAAATCACAAAATACAGTTTTTTCTTTTTCACTTAATATCTGGAATCTCTGTAAGCTAACAGTAAACTACTGGGCCACCCTTAGCCCCGCCCACTGCGCCGCCGCCAGGTGTCTGAACCCCGGTTCAGCCCACCAGCCCCCCACAGTGCAGCTACGCCCGTATATAATCAGAAGGTATTTAAAGAGCCTTCCTCCTCCTCCTCCTCCACTCCAATGAAACTGAAAGGAGAGATCAGAAAGTCCAGTCTGGTGTGTCGCCGCCGGCGCTGCACCTGGCCTCCCCTTAAACCAGAACACCAGCCCGCCCTCGCCCCCGTCTGCCTCAGGACCAAGCAGACGTCCAGGAGCTCCAACCTTCTTCCCAAGAAGAAACCAGATTAGTGGGTGAGGGGGGAGGCGTCTGTCTGAATCAGGGGGTCCGAGGTGTTGCTGGGGGGTTCCTCAAAGTTCAGGTTCCCGCCGATTGAAGGAAGCCGGCGGCAGCGTGGCGCCGCGGTCGCCCTCCGATGCGGGCGCCGTCGCTCCTCGAACAGCCGAGAGAGGGGTGGGGTGGTGATTGAGCCTCGTCGGGGGGTCGCGTCGCCTCCCCAGCCTCCACCGGTCCTCGCCGCTTTAATTTTATGTGTGTTTGGTTCCCTCCGTTCCTCCTGGTGGTGGTTCGTCCGGACAAAAGCGCCGCCTCGCGCTGCCCTTCAGTGCGGCGGGTTCATGGCGCCGTGGCCTCGCTGCAGCTTCTGCTTCTGCTGCAGGAGGAGCTGCTCCAGCGCCGACGGGCCGGGCTGCATCATGGAGCTGGACCAGATGGACTGCAGGAACATCAGCAACCACAGCATCACCAAGCATGAAGATCACAATCATACAATAAATGTTTACCCATCGTCAGAAGTACAACTAGAAAATCTGAAATTACATTTCAGTTTGATTTAAAGAACCAGGTTCACTCAGGCAGCTGAGCCTCAACATGCTGCAGTTTGATGCGTTTCGGTTCGGTGGACATTAGCCGGCCCAGATCAGCCATTACGGTTCTGACCAATACGCTGCCACCATCACAAAACGAACAGGAAGCCGGCGGACTGAATGTTGGCGTGTTTTCTGGCGTTGATGTTTCTGATGCAGCTGAACTATCAGACGGACACGAGAGGCCGAGTCGTTTTTAACAAACTGCTGTGAAAACGTTCAATAAAAGAAACAAACTGGACCAAATGTCTCATTCACTCGCAGAACGTTGAGAAATTCATAACAGTCATCAAACAGTTCAAGACTCGTCCTGTTAAACCGTCTAATATCAAAGGAACATTTGTTAAATACTGACAGAAGCTGTTTACAGATTCACATTTATACTTCAAACATCCTCAGCTTTAACTGAAGTCACATTTTATGGAAACGTGATGAGAACCGGCTGGTTTTACGGACGTCACTCCGTCTGCATTAGCTTAGCGGCTAGCAGCCGTCCCATGCAGGCGGACATGTTGCTGGAAGCGGGTGATGTTGTGGTCAGAGGAGGGCCGGTACCTTCAGGCTGTCCAGCAGGACGGAGGAGGACGACTCCTCCATGGGAGACTCCTGATTGGTCCAGGAGCTCCCCGCCGAGCCGCCCTGGTGCCAGCTGGAGTCGGGCGCCGCGGCGGAGGCAGCAGCTGGGAGGTAGTCCAGGCCGAAGCCGGTCCCTGAACGCAGCATCACAAACACGTTGGGAAAGGAAATAACTTCATTTTCCCACAGTGGGAGAATCAGCAGCAGCAGCAGGAAGCAAAACTAAAAATATTATACTGGACAGCAAGAGAAGAATCTAAAGCAGCACTTTGGTCCAAAGGGTTGTGTTGATTCCAATATCTGATGACAAACCTGGACAAGCAGAGACGTTATTAGAAAAGAGTAAAACTGAAGCTGAACCGTTTCACTCACTGATCAGATCATCTGTAGAACAAATGTAGAATAAAACTAAACGTTTCATTGATCTCAACAGGAAAACAGGTTCACACTGTAGAGCCTGTTGTAGAACCTCAGATCACCACTGGGGGTCACTGCAGCACCACCGCTCAAAACCAAAACGAGTCAGGACAGGAAATGAAGTCAGAGCGCAGAACATCTGAGGACAAACCACAGCCTGATGCCTCCAGCCTCAGCAGAGACACAGAGCAGCAGGCTGCGGCCCAACCAGAGGACGGGAGCCTCGTGTTGACCCCCCGCCCAGCAAGGGTCGACCCTGAAACTCACCCGGTTTCTCGGCTTTCCATCGGTCCACGACCCGCCGGTCCCGGCTGTCCGGAGTGCCTATGGGCCCGAAGTTGGAGAAGGAGGCGGCTCCGTGGTTGTGGGTGGGGGGGGAGGAGGGCAGGCTGCTGGGGTTGGAGGAGTGAGGGGATTGGCTGGCCGGGGTGGAGTGGTCTGCCAATCACAGAGCAGCACGGTTAACGGCGCCGCGGCGCGGTTAGAGAACACCTGGGCGGCCGGGCCGTACCTGAGCTGGCAGGGAGGGAGGGGGACCAGGGGTTCCCCTCGAACAGGGAGTACAGCGAGGGCTCCTGTTGCATCATGGGAGCGTCGGCCTTGGAGCTGGGCGGCAGGTTTTTACCGTACGCCTGACTGAAGATGCTGTTCTGGGTGAAATCCTGCAGAAACACGAAACATGAACAAAGTTAGTTTACAGACCAGGGAACCGGTTCAGACACTTTGTTTTCTGATCTGTTCCTTTGGATCGTTTGAGTCGCTGCTTCCTCAGATGTTTCTTCGTGTCAAACGGCTTCAGTTCGAGTCATTTCTATTTTCTACAGACTGGAAATGTTTTATCGATTGATTCAATACGTTCTTCCATTTAGGAAGAGAAACTTTACATCTGCCAAACCGCACATCAGGTTCGACACCAGAGAAACGCCACATTCCTGCACAGTCTGCTGGGAAAGTTTTCAGGAAGGACGACCTCCTGAAAGCCCAAATAGGAGGAAACACCCTGCGGCTGGACAACATGTTGGAACAGTTTCATTTGGAGCGAAGTAAAGCAAACACTGACCCAAACACAGAAAGGCAGATATCAGAACCAAATTATGACCTGCAGCTGATTTGATTCTATTCAGTTTGTTTGATGGGCTGCAGGTTCAGACGGAGGTCCTGACCTGCATGGGGAAGCCGGCGATGGGCAGCAGAGAGGACGACTGGCCGACGGCCTCCTGGCTGCTCTCCATCCTGCTCTGGTTGGGCAGCTGCAGAGACGGAGGGCAGACTGAAAACCACAACCCAGCAAACAGGAAGTGACACGTTCAGCTGATCTAACTGAGTCTGGATGTTAGGAAGACCGAGGAAATGAAGGAGAACATAAATTCAGTTTCTAGATCTACAGAGAAAACAGCCTGGGGGGGGCAGCATGCTGAGCAGCTGGATGAGGAAGAGGAAGAGGAAGACATGGCTACATACAAAGATATTTGGTCCGGGAGCAGAGCTAAGAGGGCCGGCCAGGGCCTGGAAGAAATCAGGAGGCTTAGCAAAGATCAGCTCCTCGTCCTCCTCCAGGTCTGCTAGAGTTTTTAACAGGTCAGGAGGGAGGAAGGGCGAGCTCTTGTCCTGGTGAGAGAGGGAGCCAGGAGAGGAAGAGCAGGAGGAGGAGGGAGAACAGAAAGAGCGAGCCAGTAAGAACAGTGGAAGGCAGGAAGAGTTTCACTGAAAGCTACAGTAGGTTTTATCTGAGCTGCAACAGAGGCTCTCCGTGTGCAGTTCCTAGACTGACCAGCAGGCGGCTAACGCATCCTGACAGAGGAGGAGAAGCTGCAGCACAGCGGGGGGGAGAGAGAGAGAGAGAGAGAGAAAGACAGCAGTCTTCTCTCAGCTGACCTCGAATGCAGGTCCACGGGGTCCCGCGGGGCCCTCCGGCTCCGCACACATCCCAGCAGGCGGGGCCCTCTTCATGCGCTCCGCCATCAGGGCCAGACCCTCCCCCATCCGGTCCATGCGGTACGACGGCTCCCAGTAGAAGTCCTGCATCTTCACGTCAGGGAACTTCATCTTCTTGTCCATGTTGGAGATGTGAGGCTGGGGGCCCGACAGCTGCTGTTCGTACAGCTTCAGGGAGTCTGGGGTCCCCATGAAGAACTGCTGCTGCTGCTTCATGGACATCTGCAGGGGGGAAAGCTTCTGCAGCGCCGCCTGGGACTGGCTCCACATGGCGGCCGGCTGGTCCTGGACCTGCATGAACTGTTCAGAGAGGAAACGCTCAGCAAGCTGCAGAAACCTGCAGAGTCTCAGAACGGAGTCAACCTGAAAACAACATCATCACTGAGACGGCCCTTGTGTTACATCGGCCTGGAGCTGCTGCACAGTCGGCGGTGAAGCGCGCGGCGGGTGGAGCGGAGACGCATGCAGATAAACAGAGAACGACGATTGGCACTGCAGCTTTGCATCCCAGGCTTATAAAGCGCGACAACTTCATGGACAAACCGCAAAATAACTTTTCTTCGTACGATAGGAACCGACCCAGCAGCACCAAATGGGTGGCAGAGTGCATCATTCACAGGTCAGCCTGGGGTCAGCCTGAGGTCAGCCTGGGGTCAGACCAGATACTTTTCATGTTTAGGATCACTACATCAAGGCACAAGTTAGTGTGACCGATAAGCTGTGTTGAAATCTTTAAACATATATCATGCATCCCTTCATTCGGACCAAGTGTCAACATGATAATAGCGTCTCGTGAACATCTGTCTCATGGCACAGCTGACGAATCCCAAAAACTCACCGTCTCCTTCCCTAAATCAAAGTAACTTTTTCCCATCTACTTTCATACAAGTCGATAAAATCCCCCCGGCGGCCCGGAGAACACGTTCAAAGTGAAACGCTGTGCCTATTTGTGAACTATGCGTGAATTTGCTTTAATGGTTTAATTAATGCCAGGATCAATTAAAAATATGCGTCACTGGTTCAGCTATGATGGTTTCTGACCGCGCGGCCAGTCGGCCCAGAAATCTCACGACGTCTTCAAACGACTTCCAGTCAACGGCTGAGGACAGATCAAATCGGTACAACGAGTCAGCTAACCCAGCTCTGACTCGGGTCAGCCGCCCCTACCTGCTGCAGCCCTGGGTGGTGCGGCGGACTCTTGCCCATCCCGCCCTGCTGCCCCGGCTTGGTGGGGGACTGCTGCTGCTGGCTGAGGGCCTGGACCTGCAGCTGCACCGACTGCTGCAGGGCCTGCTGGGGGGACGGCTGCTGCTGCTGCTGGGGCGAGGGGACCTGGCCCAGGGGCCCCTGGCCCGAGGCCCCCGGCCCCGACGGCCTCTGCTGGCTGTAGGGAATGTGGGACTGCTTCCCGGCCTGGCCGCCCGCCTGCTGGTGGACGGCCGACTGCAGGAAGGAAGCGGGGACGGACACTCCGGCGGGGAAGGTGAAGCCCGGATTCACCTGGATTCCTGGGAACGCCACCGGGGGCGGGATCACGTAGGCCGAGGGCGGGAAACCTACGGAGAAACAGACAGGAAGTTAAATCTGCTTTCCTTTCACAGTAAAAGACCGGCGGCATATGAAACATCCTGACTAACGTCTACCAGCTTTCATCAGCCTGAACAGAGACTTCAGGATCTCTGTGACCCGGTTCTGTTTCTAACCCTCATCAGAGTCAGTGGTTCAGAACCACGGGTCCAGTTTAAACCCTGAACGGCCGGACTAGAGCTGGACAGAACAGTAGCAGAACAACGGCACTCTGGGAGAGAGACGAGAGGTCAGACTAGAGGTCAGACGAGAGGTCAGACGAGAGGTCAGACTAGAGGTCAGACTAGAGGTCAGACTAGAGGTCAGACTAAAGGTCAGACTAGAGATAGAGGTCAGACGAGAGGTCAGACTAGAGGTCAGACTAGAGGTCAGACTAAAGGTCAGACTAGAGATAGAGGTCAGACTAGAGGTCAGACTAGAGGTCAGACTAGAGGTCAGACTAAAGGTCAGACTAGAGATAGAGGTCAGACTAGAGGTCAGACTAGAGGTCAGACTAGAGGTCAGACTAGAGATAGAGGTCAGACTAGAGGTCAGACTAGAGGTCAGACTAAAGGTCAGACTAAAGGTCAGACTAGAGATAGAGGTCAGACTAGAGGTCAGACTAGAGATAGAGGTCAGACTAGAGGTCAGACTAAAGGTCAGACTAAAGGTCAGACTAAAGGTCAGACTAGAGATAGAGGTCAGACTAAAGGTCAGACTAGAGATAGAGGTCAGACTAGAGGTCAGACTAGAGATAGAGGTCAGACTAGAGGTCAGACTAGAGGTCAGCCGTTCTCAGACAGGAAGTGGAGCGTCTCCCAGCTCCGTTGCCATGGCAACGTCGTTTCTCAATTCACGGTGTGAAATGATGGAGCGAGTTAAAAGAAAGTCAAAATGTAGCTCCTGAACCGTCAGGAGGTAAATTCATGTGAGCGTTAGCTGTGACGTGTGAATTGAGGCTCATGAATATATTTGTAGATCCTGATAAAACGGAAAGTTGATCTTTTATTCCTTTTATTTAATCATGCGGGTCCATCTGAGTTTCTTCCTACTCGTCTCAAACAGGAACAGAAACGCGTCTCTCTGTTGTGTCCTGCTCTACATTACTAACTGGTTCCAGCTGAGCCTTACTGGGTCTGCTGGGCAGCGGTGGGAAGGCTCCGGGGTGATGGATGGGGATGAACTGGGACGATCCGGTCGTCTGGGTCTGTGTGACCGGAGTCTTCTTGACCTCTGACACCGGAGTCTTCCTCAGCTCCGTCTGAGCCTTCACCTGAGGGGGAACAGCGGTTACTGCGTGGCCCAGGAGCCGGGCCGGACGGCGGAACCGGGTCAGCGATGGTCCGACCTGCTTCCCGACGTCGGCCGCTTTCTCGTGCGCGACCTTCTTCACCTCGCTCTTCCTCTTCCCGTCCCTCTTCGGCTCCATCTTGGCGGCGGCCGTGCCGTTGCCCTTGGCGAAGTCGCGGCGCTCCTTGCTCAGCTCTTTCGGCGGCTGGTTCCGGCCCGGTTCCCGGCTCTGCTCCCTGGGCTTGATGTTCTCCTTGAAGGTGACGACGGGCCGCTCGTTGCCGTCGGACCAGGAGCTCTGGTTCTTCCCGGCGGACAGCACCGACTTCAGGCCCGAGTTCCCGCCGTCGTGCTGCGTCTGCTCGCCGTTGGACGACTCCTGCAGCACCGGGGCCTCCTTCTCCTGCGGCTCCTCCACGGCCTCCTCCGGGATGTCGGTGAGGAAGAGGAGCAGGCCGTCCTCGTTCACCTGGCACCGGATCAGCCTGCCGAGACGGGACACGGGTTCGGTTCTGACCCGTCTGGGTCTCGGACGCGCCGAGAGGCGGAGCGGCGAGTCTCACCCCGGCTGGCTGTCGGCGACCCACTTCCCCAGAGCGACGAGCCGCTGGTGGCGGGCGTGGACCGGCAGGCCGTCCCGGTCCACCAGGATGCCCTGGTGACCTTTGGTGAAGTCCAGGCAGCGCAGAGCCGGCCGCAGCGCCAGGAAGCCCTGCAGCTCAAACTCCTCCGGCAGCGGCAGCGCTGTGGGCGAAACAAACGCACCTCAGGTACCACCGACCTCCTGGGAACGTTCCCCGCGCCGACACTCGGCCGGCGTTCCTACCTGAGGAAGAGGACAGGTCTTCCTCCCTGGGCTGGAAGCTGTTGAGGATGGACACCAGCCACGGCCAGACGCTGCGGAGACACAAAGGACACGTTCTGGTCTCGGCGGTTCAGACGCCGCGCCGCATCTGCAACAGGAAGCTGGACTCACTACTTCCTGTTCTCCACAGCAGCTTCCTGGAAGATGCTGGTCCTCAGCTTCAGCCAATCCAGAGACAGCTTGATGGCCGGCAGAGGACACTCCCCCATGACGTCCTCCCCACGCGTCTTATTGAGCAGAATCCGGCCGCACATCACGCCCAGGAAGGACACTGAGGAGACGGGGGGACACTGAGGAGACGGGAGGGACACCGAGGAGACGGGAGGGACACTGAGGAGACGGGAGGGACACGAGGAGACGGGAGGGACACCGAGGGACACGAGGAGACACCGAGGGACACGAGGAGACACCGAGGAGACGGGAGGGACACCGAGGAGACGGGAGGGACACGAGGAGACGGGAGGGACACCGAGGGACACGAGGAGACACCAAGGAGACGGGAGGGACACCGAGGAGACGGGAGGGACACCGAGGAGACGGGAGGGACACCGAGGAGACGGGAGGGACACTGAGGAGACGGGAGGGACACCAAGGAGAGACACCGAGGAGACGGGAGGGACACCAAGGGACACGAGGAGACACCAAGGAGACGGGAGGGACACCGAGGAGACGGGAGGGACACTGAGAAGACGGGAGGGACACTGAGAAGACGGGAGGGACACCGAGGGACACGGGGGGACACTGAGGAGATGGGAGGGACACGAGGAGACGGGGAGGACACCGAGGGACACTGAGGAGACACCGAGGAGACGGAAGGGACACCGAGGAGACGGGAGGGACACCGAGGAGACGGGAGGGACACCGAGGAGACGGGAGGGACACCGATGGGACACGAGGGTCGGCGGTTCTTACTGAAGAGTCCGAGCAGCTGGAACCAGCTGACCTGCTGCTCGGCGCCGCTCGTCTCCCCGCCGTCGGCCGTCAGGTCTCTGAGGTGATGCAGCTCAAACAGGTTGATGACGGTGATGTGGACCAGCTGCTGGGAGCTGAAGGCTTTCTGCAGGATCAGCCTCTGCACACAGAGAGAGAGGGGCGATGAGGCCGGCCCGGCCCCAGACCCGGCCGGTCCAGCTGCGGATGTGCTACCTGGAACTGCTCCTCCAGTTTCTCCCGCAGAGCGTCCAGCTTGTCCAGGCTCTTGCTCAGGTAGACGTGTCCGTGGAACCGGATGAAGGCTTTGATGAAATCAGAAACGCTCCACTTGGTTTTCACCTCGTCGCGGCTGCAGAGACACAGAGGAGCGGTTACGCAGCATCGACGCGCGGCGTCAGAGCCGGGTTCGGGCCGGTACCTCTCCAGGGCCTTGGACAGGGCCTTCTGCAGGTTGGTGGAGGCGGCAGGGAAGGGGAACTTGACGGCGATGCTGCGGCAGTAGTAGAAGATGGTGGTGAGGTGATCGCCTTTGGAGGAGGCCAGGATGGCCAGCTGGTTGTAGGGCTGACCTGCAGACCGAGCACAGCCGTCAGGACAGAGACCACAAACATGGCTGCCCACCGTCAGGCCAGAGACCACAAACATGGCTGCCCACCGTCCGGCCAGAGACCACAAACATGGCTGCCCACCGTCCGGCCAGAGACCACAAACATGGCTGCCCACCGTCCGGCCATAGACCACAAACATGGCTGCCCACCGTCCGGCCATAGACCACAAACATGGCTGCCAACCGTCCGGCCATAGACCACAAACATGGCTGCCAACCGTCCGGCCAGAGACCACAAACATGGCTGTTTGCTGAGCGCCTGCTTCTCTCTGCAGGACGTCTGACTGCAGCTGGTGGTCCTGGTCAGGTCCTGGTCAGGCTCTGGTCAGGTTCTGGACAGGTCCTGGTCAGGTTCTGGTCAGGTTCTGGTCAGGTCCTGGTCAGGTCCTGGTCAGGTCCTGGTCAGGTTCTGGTCAGGTTCTGGTCAGGTCCTGGACAGGTCCTGGTCAGGCTCTGGACAGGTCCTGGTCAGGCTCTGGTCAGGCTCTGGACAGGTCCTGGACAGGTCCTGGTCAGGCTCTGGACAGGTCCTGGTCAGGCTCTGGTCAGGCTCTGGACAGGTCCTGGACAGGTCCTGGTCAGGCTCTGGACAGGTCCTGGTCAGGCTCTGGTCAGGCTCTGGACAGGTCCTGGACAGGTCCTGGTCAGGCTCTGGTCAGGTTCTGGTCAGGTCCTGGACAGGTCCTGGTCAGGCTCTGGACAGGTCCTGGACAGGTCCTGGTCCGGTCCTGGACAGGTCCTGGTCAGGCTCTGGACAGGCTGTGGTCCGGTCCTGAACTCTCGGGTGTCCCAGTCATGAAGCCCCAACAGGAGCTTTCAGGGAGAAAAGCTCCTAAATGTCTTTCAGCCACCATCCGCCATCTTGAAGCTCTTTTTCTGCGTCTCTGAGGACCACAGAAAGAGTCCTGGTGGGCCTGATTTGGCCCACAGACCTGCGTTTGACCCCTGCGCACTAAGGTCTCTCCGTGACCCTTCAGGGTTTTTATCAGCGACACTCTGACCTCTACCATCGCCATGGTAACGTGAGGACAACCAGCTTTGACCTGGTACAGAGTCACTGTGCAGGAACGGAGAACACCTCAACGGCACCAGAAGACCGGACCCAGCAGGACCATCAGAACCGAGTGCGTCTGGGTTGGACCCGCTGCGACTCACCGTTGGACGGAACCAACTGGGCCGCGTGTCGGTAGTACGACTCCGCCTGGCTGGTCTGGTTCCGGTAGCGAGCTGTAAGACAGAAACACGGACCGGGTCAAAGCGGATCAGAACCAGACGGCGAGCGGCGGGCCGAGGTTCTGCTGACCGATGTCTCCCAGGTGGACCAGGCAGTGCTGGCAGATGTAGGAGCAGGAGCTGGGCTGCGGCGTGACGATGGCGCCGCCGCCGCCGCCCTGCCGGTTGCTGATGATGCCGAGCTGAGACGATCGGACCCGGCACGGCAGGTCCACGTTGAAGACGGTGCAGAGCTCCTGCAGCAGCTGCAACACAGCAGCAGCCGATCAGACCCAGCCACTCAGCACCGGAACCGGAGCAGAACCGGGTCGTACCTGGGTGTAGAAGCCGCTGGCGGCCTCCAGGAACAGCGACAGGTTGGCCTGGACCTCGCTGCGGTTCGGGTTGGCCCGGTTCTTGGCCTGGCTCTGCAGCGTGGTGATCTGGTTCTTGAAGGCGTGGTTCCACCTGCAGCAACAGCCAACCAGAAAGGTCAGAGGTCACCAGAGGACAGAGACAAACCCCAAGATGGCAAAGTTTGTTTCATTCCTGAAGGAAAATAAAGATCGTAGAGAGAGAGCATGAAAACCTTCAGCCCTCAGTTCAACGGTTAGCGCTAACTGCGGCTAACTTCTGCTAACTGCTGCTAACTTCTGCTAACTGCTGCTAGCTGCTGCAAACCGCTGCTGCAAACCGCTGCTAACTGCTGCAAACCGCTGCTGCAAACCGCTGCTAACTGCTGCAAACCGCTGCTGCAAACCGCTGCTAGCTGCTGCCAGCTGCTGCCAGCTGCTGCTAGCTGCTGCTAGCTGCTGCTAGCTGCTGCTAGCTACTGCAGCTAACTGCTTCTTCTTCTCTGGTTCTGAACGGTTTCCTGGTGATCAACCAGGTGATGATAAAACAAGAGAAAATTTCTCGTGATTCAAAACTCGCTGGTCCTGAGCTGTAAACCAAGTTATGCATTTTATTTTATTAAAAAGTTGATGGACTTTCTCAGTTATTTCACTGGTTTATTAATCTGCGAAGCTCCGCCTCCTCACCAGGTGACCACAGGTATGAAAGCTGCAGCATCACCGTCAACATGAACAAAATCTGCTGGGGACAAATCGGCCCAGAACTTACAGAGATAAAAAGTAATGAGTTTATGATTCTCATGGACATTTAACACTGAAAGACATTTTTAATATCTAAACAATCAGGAAACAAAATTATCCTTGAAAAAAAGTTTAGCAGAGACCAAAAACCAGACTGAAGAGTTTCTCACCCAGTTGGAGGTGGGAAGAGAAAAACAGTAAATAATGCAAATGGAGATTATTGAGCTGAGATTAATTTATCATGAGATTAATTGTGTGTGTGTGTGTGTGTGTGTGTGCGTGCAGCAGCAGCTTACAGGTCCTGCTCCACCTTCTTGTCCAGAGCGTACTCCAGGTCCGTCACCAGCATCTTCTGGTAGAGGTCCTGCAGCGCCTGGCGGGACGTCCACACCTCTGCTGCCCCCAGCTTGGAGTCTGGACACCCAGAGAGGAAGAGGAGGAGGAAGAGCAGGGAACTGAACTCGGATCGGACCAGAACCGTTTCTGATGATGTTATGATCAGAAGGTCGACTCCAGCCTGTTAGCTCTTTAGCTTCCTTTGAACTTTTCCTCCAGTTCACTTAAATCAACATTCAACTTACATTATAAAACATTTTTATTGAAACCCAAATTATTTTAAAAAGTCCTCAAATCCTTAAATAAAAGAAATATTAAAACTGAAATTTGATCAAAATCAAGTGAAATATTTTCCTCTGAAGCTTCTAAACTGAAACGAGCCGTTTCATTGGTTGTCAGACATCATGTGACTGTGATGTAAACAGGAAGTCCTTCAGCTTTCCATGAGATCAGTTCAATGAACCCATCCGGACCTAGAGGTCCAGTAAAGTTCTGACCCGAGTCGGACCTTCAGCTGCTGCTTCACTGCGCCTCAGGCTCCACAGCTTCAGTCAGAATCACCTGGAATAAACCTGAGATCTGGCAGAAAAATGTCCACAAACAACCAAGATGTGGACTTTACAGCAGATTACTGAGTCATAATCCAGCAATAAACTCAAAAGAACCAATCAGAACCTGATCCGACTGGGCTGAAGGGTTCTGAGGAGCTAAACTAAAACTGAACTGGTCAGGTCAAAGGTCATCAGAGGGAAAGCGGGTCGTCTGTCTGAAGAACTTTAACTACAGGAATCTTCAGATAAGTAACTAAAGAGGATAAATGTCTCTACAAAACATGTAATAAACATGTTTATTACATGTTTGTAACCTGTCTCTGGCAGCCTCCTAACACGTCAGACTGGACACTAGGGCTGAAACGATTCAGTTCCTCCATTATTAAAATCCCTTAAGGAAACCTGATCCTCCTCGAAGCCTCGTTATATTATGTTATTATTTAGCTCCGTGTTCCGGCCGGGACTTTATTTACTCTCTCACTTCCGCCTGAGTTGTTGACCAAAGCTAAGTGTTAGCAGCATA
>CAEGAE010042204.1:0-37985 GCA_903067095.1 Girardinus metallicus
ATGACAAAAGAACAAAGACTTTTATAGCAAACTGAATGTTTCCAACAAACCATTTAGTGGAAGTTGAAACATATTATCTATATAAAATTATGTTTTAAGTCAATGTCACCTTGAATGTTACTTTATAAATATAAGTTTCAATTAATAAGATTAACAAGTTTCCAAAGTTTAAAAATGAACTAAAAGCTCCTCTTTTGGTGGTTTGATATCTGTTCATGTTCTGAGGGGTTTTTGTACGGCTCTGCAGCTGGTTTGTGTCACTGTGACTCTCTGGCGCAGTAATAAACAGCAGAATCTCCAGCTGCCAGGCTGTTCATCTGCAGATACACCTGACTTCTGCTGTTGTCTCTGGAGACGGTGAACCGGCCTTTTACTGAGTCAGAGTAGTAGATGCTGCTGCTGCCATAGTTGATGTAAGTGATCCATTCCAGTCCTTTTCCATTTGCCTGTCTGATCCAAACTATTCTAGGACTGCCAAGCCCAGAATATGTGCAGGTCAGTCTGTGGGATTCTCCAGGCCTTTTAACCACCGATTCAGATTCAGTCAGTGTTTGACCATCAGTACCTGCAGAAAAAACAGATAATTATCGATTGCGTTGCCACCATTTTTTTTCATCAATCACAATTTTGGTTAAAAAATGTTTGTTCTTACCACACCAGATTGCAGACAAAATACTAAAGGCAAGAACAACCTCAAATCTAATCATTGTAGAAGCCATTTTTCTCTGTTCAAACTGTGTTCACCAGTAATTCACTGCTGCTCTTAAACCAACAGACATGTCAAAGTGGAGCAGTTAGTATTTGCATTGACTCCGCCTCGCTGCTGTACTGCCACCTTGTGGAGCTTTTTGCAAACTCTCTGTTCTCTTACAAAAATATATTTACATCTTTCTGCTTTGTTTTACACATTAATAAAGTGAGGTATGGTTAGAAATCAACCAAGAATGAGTACATGAAAAGATTTTGAAATAAAAATGTGAAGTAAAAATCTGTTTATCATTTTATTAGACAGGGAGATAATTACTCTGTAGATTTCCAGCCTTCTGAACTCTGTGTTCTCAGACTAAATGTTTGTAAAAATACGAACATTTAGCAAACTTACCCAAAAAAAACAAGAAAACAAAAGTCAAACAGTTGAGGGATAAAGATATCAGATGAAATCACTGTTTGTCTCTCATTTTTAGTGCAATTTTAAAAGAAATGTTTAAAATATTAAATGCAACTGATTTTAAGTATTATTAATACCACATGGGGACTTCAGTGATTGAGGATGGTATGACTAAACCATCACTGTTAAAAGAAATCCACTCAAGTCTTAATTCTGCTGCCTGTCCCTGTCTTGTCGAAGCATTCAAGTAATGGGAATAAAACCCAGAGTATGTGCAGGTCAGTCTATTGCATTTTGCAGCTCTTTTAATCAATGGTTCAGGCTGAGTCAATGTTTGATCATCATTACTTGCAAACCAGTTCATTCCTGGTTTCTTTTTTTGTTTGTTTTTTGTTTTCTTTTACATTTTAGTGCTGACTTCATCATTCATGATGGTGTTTCTATTTACTGGATCAGATCGTCAAACAAAAAAGAAAAACAAATTAGTTAGGTGTCAGGAAAATGCAAATATTCTTCCAAAACGTATATATAACTTATAAAAATATTTTTGTCAGATGTAGTGAGATGTTGATTTATTCCTTAAAGTGAGTGTTTCTAATACACTGAGTACATTTTTGATCTGATAAATATCTAAAATTATTTTTAGTTCAAAGTCACCTTGACAGAATTACCTTTTAAATATGACTTTTGGTTTTAATTTTTCTGAATCACATTTTGCTTTATTTGCTATGTGGACACAAACAAGGAATTTTACTTCAGCTCAGTTACATACAAATAAAGGGGATACAAAAACTAAAAGTTTTTTGTGAATATTACACAATGTTTTAATTAAAAATAATGGAAATTGTCTTAGAGCTCCCCCTTTGGTGGATTGACACAACCTGTTCACATTATGGGTTTTTGTAAAGCGCTGCAGCTTGTTTGTATCACTGTGGGTCTCTGGCACAGTAATACACAGCAGAGTCTTCAGGCTGCATATTCTGTCCATTCAGAGTCACTGTTTTACTGGAAGTGTCTGCATCTATACTGAATTTGTTCTTCAGAGAATCTTTGTAGTATGAAGCTCCAGTTCCATGTTTCATCCCAATCCACTCCAGTCCTTTCCCAGCAGGCTGTCTGATCCAAGCTGTCCAGTAGCTGCCTGGAGAATAAGAGACCTGACAGCTGATGGTCAGACGTTGACCTGGCTGCAGAGTCACAGAGGCTGGCTGGGTCAGCTGCTCACACTTCACATCTAAAGAAACAGCAAATATTGTGCATCAGAGTGAAAACAGTAAAAAAGCGTAGCATGGTCATACTCAGAGAAACTTACAGGATCCAGCAGCCAGCAGCAGCAGCAGAGCTACAGAGAACATGTTGGGGATCTGATGGGAGTTTCTCTTCTCCTGACAGCAACAGATCAGGTTTTTAAAGCACAAGGCTTAATTTGCATGACAAACCTTCCTGTCAGTATGTTTGAAGTAAACGTCAACTATCCATTTCAAGACCATGTAGAGTCACCATACTTGAACCTTGATTTTGTTGTAAATGTAAAATAGATAATTTATATATTTGATTTCTTACTAGCTATAATATATTATAGTCCCCATTTGTCTATTTTCTGATCATAAGATGAATGAGAGGCAATAAAAGATTCAGAATATCTTCTTTTTAAAAATAAAAGTATGTTTTCAAAAAACAATTTTTATATAATTAAATGTAGCCATATTGTCACCACACTGGAAAATTATATCCAAAGACAATTATTGCCTTATTTCCTCATTAAATATATGAACTCTCTCCGTTGTTGTTTTTTGTCATTGTGGTTTTTTGAGTTGAGTGTCGTAACACCTGATCTAAGACAAATGCACCACTTTTATCATTTTTTGAATAATTTATTGCTGCTTATCAGTTACACAATGAGGATCAAAATCTTTTGAACCTACAATCTGTCTTGTCTAATAAAAATTTTTTTCTAAATGTGTATCTATGAGGTGATAATAATCAATACATTTTAAATATAGTGATTCTAGATGATAGATAAGCAGTTAGGATTTGTTGAATAATAAATCGTTTCAAGGTATTTCTGAGCTGTTGTCAGTATGTTAGAGTGTCATTGGTGACAATAACATCACTGACGAAAAGCCCATATTTAAAAAATCCATTGATCATACATAAAATAATTAGAAATGTACTTGTTCTAAGTTTTATTGTGTGCAATTTCTTTTTACACCGAGAATGTAAACATTGCAGTGCTGTTCATTATTATATAGTCTAAATATGTTTTATGATCTGGGAGCGCCTCCTCTGGTTGATGGATAATAACACACGTTTTCCAACTAGTTTAAACAGTTTGAAAGAACAATCTAAGAAAATGTAAACGAACAGTAAATAACCTATCAATGGGAATACTTTGATCATTTATGTTTATTTTGAATTTTTTCTGGTCATTAAATACTAATACAAAAACCTAATAAGAAAATAATAAATTTTAAAATCTTCTGAGCAGACTCAAAGTTATTTCTTCAGTGTGAAGTTTGTATGTGTTGGTTATGACAAAGATAAGCGGTGGTAAGGCTCCTCTTGTTGAAACTGTTCATGCTCTGAAGAGTTTTTGTTCAGTGTTTCTGCTTTCTGTGTTACTGTGGCTCACAAGCGCAATAATAAACAGCAGAATCTCCAGCTGTCAGGCTGTTCATCTGCAGATACACCTGACTTCTGCTGTTGTCTCTGGAGATGGTGAACCGGCCTTTCACTGAGTCAGAGTAGTAGATGCCGTCATTGTTATACCAGATATAAGTGATCCACTCCAGTCCTTTTCCAGGTGCCTGTCTGATCCAAGCTATGTAAGGCTTGCCAAACCCAGAATATGTGCAGGTCAGTCTGTGTGATTCTCCAGGCCTTTTAACCACTGATTCTGATTCTGTCAGTGTTTGACCATCAATACCTGCAGAAAATAAATTATTGATTATCTCACCACCATTTCTTTTCATCAATCATGAACTTTTTTTTTCTTACCACTCCAGTTTAAGGACAAAATACTAAAGGCAAGAACAACCTCAAATCTAATCATTGTAGAAGCCATTTTTCTCTGTTCAAACTGTGTTCACCACTAATTCACTGTTGCTCTTAAACTAGCAGACATCTAAAAGTGGAGCAGTTAGTATTTGCATTGACTCCTCCTCCTGGAATAGAAACAGAAATCATCTGATCTATGAAAACAAATTTTTGTGATTATTTTAAGTTATTTCCAAACATTTTGATATTTGAAATAATTTTCAAATAATTTAGGATCTACTTGATTTCACTTTTAGCAAATATTATTAATCTTTTAAGCATGTTTTATTTATAAACATGTTATTATAAGAACAGATGAATCAATAAAATTGGAAGAGAAATTGTTATAGATGTTTTATAGCTGCCTTTAGAGAGATTTTTGTGGTTCAATAATTTTTTAGTTGATCCACATGCCGATGGAAATCCTACAACAACAGGAAATCATGAAACATAACATGATCTGTTTATTTAACAAAGTGTGTTACTCCTGTACTGCCATTTACTGTTCTGTGTAGCACTTTTTTACAAACTCTCTGTTCGAGAGTTTTTTTATGAAAATACAAAATAATACGTTTATTTTGTATTTTGTACGAAACATTTGGTTAACATAAAACATCCAGTTTACTTTTCCTTCATGTTTATTTCATTTCAATGAGCTTAATTTCGCTTGGCCTTTAAGCTCAAGGTCAGTTAGTCATATTCTGCTTTTTCAAGCATTGATTCAGATAGTCAGAAGACAACTAACTACTATTAAAATGTTTATCATTCTTTCAAGAGGTTTTCAAACTCAAAACTGTCTATTTGTGGAAATGAAGTTTGAGTTTAGAGGCTGAAGGGAATTTATAGTGTTAGGATTTTATTAATGACATGTAATGTTTAATTTTGTATTGAAACCTCCATTAATATTGTTTAAAACCAGTTTAATGAAACATTCATTAATGAGATTGATACAAAAATTTGTTCGATTTTTTTCATCATCCTTAAAAGCAAATATAAACTATCTCAAACCTCTGACTGAATTTCAAATCATGGTAGACTGTGAATTCAGTTCAAGTATAGCTCTGTTTTTGCTCAACAAAATAAACAAAATAGAATATAAATCACAGAAAAGTCCCACTGTGGTGGTTTGAAGTAACTTGTTCAGGAGTTTTTGTACAGCTCTGCTGTTTGTCTGTGTCACTGTGGGGCTCTGGCACAGTAATACACAGCAGAGTCTTCAGGCTGCATGTTCTGTGCATTCAGAGTCACTGTTTTACTGGAATCCTGTGAAGTAATGCTGAACTTGTCTTTCATCACATTATTGTAGCTTGTGGTGTATCCAGTCCGTGCAGCACCGATCCACTCCAGTGTTTTCCCAGCAGCCTGTCGAATCCAAAATGTAGAGTAGCTGTCCAGGGAATAGGACACCTGACAGCTGATGGTCAGACGTTGACCTGGCTGCACAGTCTGAGCAGCTGGTTGTGTCAGCTGTTCACACTTTACACCTGCAGGAAAAAAAACGTTGCATATAATTTTGAAAAGAAGATAGCATTCATTAGGTGTGTTTTCATTATTTCTCCCTCAGCGACACTCACAGGATGCAGCCGCCAGCAGCAGAAAAGCCACAGAGAACATTTTGATGTTGAAGATGATATCATGGGAGTTTCTCTGCTTCTGCTTCAGCTGCTGTTTTGAACCGTTTTATATTTGAGGCCTGTGGGTTTACTTTGCAAAAAAGGAGGACCAAAAATAAACTACCCAATCAGAAGTGCAGCATCAGCTTATGCTGTTAGCATCTGTTATCATAAATACAGCTCAACAACTCTAAAAGTTAGATAAGATATGCAAGCACTGAAAGCAGAACATTAATTACTGATTCAGGTTTGTAATTGCCAGGTAATAATAATCTTCTTATTGTTGTCTCAATCCATATTTTTATATTGAAGTAAAGATCTGTTTATCATTTCATTAGATAGTGAGATAATTAGTCTGATGATTTACAGCCTGAACTCTATGCTTTCAGACTGAATCTTAAAAATACAGACTTACAAGAAAAACCTGGAGGGGTCAGGGAGTTGCATTTTAGTGCTGACCTCAGATGTTTGTCTTGATAAATGCAGATTTATCATCTGCATTCATTCATGGTGATGTTGTTATTTACTGGATCAGATTGCCCAAAAAAAACTAATTAGTTAGATGTGAGGAAAATGTAAATATTCTTCCAAAACTTCTGAAATATATTTTGACGGGCATACATGTTGATTTATTCCTTAAACCAAACTGAATGTTCCTAATATACTAATTACATTTTTGATAATAATAAATGTATAAAATTATTTTTAGTGCAATGTCACATTGACATAATTTTCTTTTAAAAACAACTTTGAATCAGATTCATCTTTATTTCCTGACTATGTGCAGACAAACAAGGAATTTGACTTCAGTTCAGTTAAATACAAATACAGGGAAAACAAAAATGAACAGTGTAAATATTATGTAGTGTTTTAATAAAAAAAAAGAAAATGGTCTTAGAGCTCCCCCTCTGGTGGTTTGATACAAACTGTTCAGATTAGGAGCTTTTGTACGGCTCTGCAGCTTGTTTGTGTCACTGTGTCTCATCTGGCACAGTAATACACAGCAGAGTCTTCAGGCTGCATATTCTGTCCATTCAGAGTCACTGTTTTACTGGAAGTGGCTGCATCTATACTGAATTTTTTCTTCAGAGAATCTTTGTAGTATGAAGTTCCAGTTCCAAGTTTCATCCCAATCCACTCCAGTCCTTTACCAGCAGGCTGTCTGATCCAAGCTGTGTAGTAGCTATCTGGAGAATAAGAGACCTGACAGCTGATGGTCAGACGTTGACCTGGCTGCAGAGTCACAGAGGCTGGCTGGGTCAGCTGCTCACACTTCACATCTAAAGAAACAGCAAATATTGTGCATCAGTGGGAGAACAGCAAAAAAGTGAAGCATGGCCATACTCAGAGAAACTTACAGGATCCAGCAGCCAGCAGCAGCAGCAGAGCTACAGAGAACATGTTGGTGCTGAAAGTGATGGGAGTTTCTCTTCTTCTGCAGCTGACAGAATCCGATCAAGTTTATACACCAAAATAGTTCATTTGCATAATGATAAACAGCCACTTAGTGCTTTTTCTTCTTTCTATTCTTTCACCCAGCATTGAGGGACAGTATGCTTGAATTTGTAATGCTGTCATTAATTTATTTTCACTATTGCACGAGAAACAGACAATAACCTATTACTTTTGTTAACTCTTTGTGAACACTTATGATGCTGCTCCTCTTCTTCCACTAGTTTTAGAAGAAATTTAGAAAGATGAATTTCTATTTTTATCTTATAAAAACACACATTCAGATTTTTTTTTTACAGAAATGATAACAGATTGATATACAAATGCAGTAATCAGGGGATTCAGATTCATTTCTTAATCTACAGCATGTTGTTGTGAACAGATTATCTGCTTTGTATAAAAGGACAAATGTTTCCAGGTTGAATCAGAGAGGAATCCAACTAGAAGATTGTTCTGAAAAATAATTATATATATACTAAATATTATTGGGACACACACCATTGCAGAAACACTTTTTCACTTATTACAGCTCAATCAATTGATCAAGTTATTCTTTTGCAATATGAAAGAGTGCAAATTGGTAAAAAAAAAATTAATAAAATCTATCTGAATTGAATTATATATTAATTAGGTTAATAATTAAGTTTTCATTTTTTATATAAAACAATGACTCAATAATTCATTGGCGAGAAGATTAAAAGGAAGTAAGCTGATGCTTAAAAATATGTTTAGGTATGTAAATATATTTATTATCAATAATATGTATAAAAATATGTTTCTTTATTTGTTCTCCTTTTTCAGAGGTAGCATTCTGTTCATTTTTTAGTTTTTCTAGAAAACCTAATGAAAAAACTGAACTTATGTTTCATATTATAAATGCTGCACAAGCATTAATTTAAACATACAAAAAAAATTTCCTTTTTACTTCTCTTATTAAGATTTTTCTTTTTACTTCAATCCCAATTTTGAGAGAACAAGGTTTATCTCCAGTGTTGTTATCATCACAAAAGATTAAGTCAAAACTTTAAATGAACATATTCAACTACTGCTTGGTTTGTTGCTGAAATAATGGTAGGATTAAATCTTACCACAGTGGATCTATTGTAGGAACAGAAACCTGTTAAGCAGCAAATATTATAATCTGTATAAAGATTCTGAGAAAAATGTATTTCTTTTTACATCATAAAACTTTTAATGTTTTAAGTTGTTGATACTTCTTTTAGAAAAAAGACAGTTAAAATAAAAGGCTTTATACTATTTATCTTAATAACACATTGATTTTTAATGTTAGAATGTAGTAAAATTAATCGTTAAAGCAGATCATTTTTACCTCAGATGTTTGGGAAAGGGTTAACCAAACAGCCAAAAACAGTGAATTTCTTTGCTGATACAGACCTAAATAATTCAGTGGTCTCATGGTTCCCCTGTTGGTGATTTTGTGTGATGCAACTAAGGAGTTTTTGTTCCGTGTTTCTGCTTCCTGTGTCACTGTGGCTCTCTAGCGCAGTAATATACACCAGAATCTTCAGCAGCCAAATGGTTCATCTGCAGATACACCTGATATCTGCTGTTCTCTCTGGAGATGGTGAATCTTCTGCTCACTGACTGAGAGTAGTAGGTGCTTTCACCACCACCATTGATAGCAGCGACCCACTCCAGTCCTTTTCCAGCTGCCTGTCTGACCCAAGCATTCCAGTAATGGGCACTAAACCCAGAATATGTGCAGGTCAGTCTGTGCGATTCTCCAGGCCTTTAAACCACTGATTCAGACTCAGTCAGTGTTTGACCATCACTACCTGCAGACAGATTCATAATTAACCACTACAAGCAAAAAATTTTGTTATTATGTTATAATATCAAAAAACCTATTTAAACCAATCCTTTGTTCTTACCTGTCCAGTTATATGACAGAATGAGAAAAGCAATCATAAGTTCAAGTCTGATCATTTTGTGGTTGTTTATGTCTGCTCAGTCTACTGAGTGTTTATTGTTGGTTTACTGCAGTTCTTAAACTCTCTAACATCACATGCAAATATGGACGCAATCGCTTTGCATAAACTCCTCCTCTTGAAAGTATAAACAAAACTCATCTTAGTTTAAAGTCTGAAAACATTTTAGAAGATAATAAATAGATGCATGGCTAAAATTATAGCAATATTTCTGTTTTAATTCAGGGTGTATTTTATGCAGTCTTTTTAAAACATGCAAAAAAGCAAAATGTTCATAAAATATTATTTATGTATCACCACATGACAAAATTTCTCACAGCTTTACCCTTAGATCTTCATCAGAGGATGTAGCAGAGAGCTGACAGCAGAACTACACTACAAAAATCAGGTGTACAGAGGTTTTTATCAGTTGAGCAAACTGTTAAAACTTTTGATCAACCATTAAACTTTTTCCTGATTGTATGATTACTTATCTGAATTAAAAAAATATTTTTCAGTCTTGCTTTAGTCAAGAAGATATTTCCACCAGATGATAAAATGTACCTTTTTATTTTTTTATTATTGTGGTTCCAAATACCACTCCATATTATGTGTATTTATATAGTCTTTTAAAAAATAACACACCAACTAAACACAAATAAGATAAGAATATATATACAGAGAGAGAGCCACACATGAGTGTGAAATTAAAAGTTGCACAAAAATTGGTCTTGGACTGTCTCCTCGGGTGATTGCATGCAGCAGGTGTTCAGGCTCTTTGGGATTTTTGTACGGCTCTGCAGCTGGTTTGTATCACTGTGTCTCGTCTGGCACAGAAATACACAGCAGAGTCTCCAGGCTGCATATTCTGTCCGTTCAGAGTCACTGTTTTACTGGAAGTGTCTAAATCAATACTGAACTTGTTCTTCAGCGAATCTTTGTAGGATGAACCTCCAGTATATCTCATCCCAATCCACTCCAGTCCTTTCCCAGCAGGCTGTCTGATCCAAGCTGTGTAGTAGCCCAGAGAATAAGAAACCTGACAGCTGATGGTGAGACGTTGACCTGGCTGCAGAGACATAGAGGCTGGTTGTGTCAGCTGTTCACACTTCACACCTGTAGAGGAAAGTATTAAATTAAAATTACAATATAAATGGTCGGTTTAGATTGATCCTGCTGTAATTATTTCTGTCTCAATGAGACTCACAGGATGCAGCTGCCAGAAGCAGCAGCAGAGCAACAGAGAACATGTTGGTGTTGAAGGTGATCTGATGGGAGTTTCTCTTCTTCTGCAGCTGACAGTATGAGGTCTTTAAAAGTCCAGGGTTAATTTGCATAATGCAGCAAACTACCAGTCTGTTGGTTGTGACTGAACATTACTGAAATTGTATGTGTTCATTTAAGCAGCATTTGGAAAAACCTGGATACCATGTTGTTATAGAATAAATAATTTTAAAATATTCTTTGAAGAATATTTACTTATCCCAATGACTTTTGGTCTAAATTTACATCTAGTTTTTCAAAGGAAAAAAGACATCTTATATTTTCTTAGACTTATTGGAAATATCATTCAGCCACAAAAATCAATATGAGTCTTCAAAACAAAATAACTTTGCTTTATAGTGGTGTAGAATATTTGTTTAGATAGTTTAAATTTAAAAACAAATGCTTTATTTTTGTTTTAGGTTAATGCATTTTTATTGGACATTGAATTTTAATTAAAAATGTCAGTCTGAAGCCCAAAACTAAAAACAAAGAGTAGCTCTCACAATTTAAGAGTCTTTGTTGAAATGTTATGCATTGCCCAAAAAGGCTTTGGAAAGGTTGTTAAAGCCAACATCTTTAAAATACTTTCACATTTTAAACACAAATGTCCTTCAAAAAATGCTCTTAGTCTTATGAATGTCAGAAATGATTCAAGAATGCACCAAAACAGCTGGAAAAAATGTATTGTATTACAAATTTTATAATAATGAATTTATTGGAAAATCATCTTTCAATAAATTACATTTCAAATTGTAATATTTGTATTGAAGGTATATCAATCTGTGTTCCCCTACGGTTTATTTCTCACTGTTTCTGCAGCAGCTGCTAGGCTGCCTCTCTACCGTCACTTTCCATCTCAGAGTCTGACTCACTAACCCAGACGTCTGCTTCGTACGCTTTGAAACTTTATGGTGTGATGTCCCCGTATACCTCAGTAACACTGCACTATTCTAGATGGCTAAAGATCACAAACCAGTTTTATACTAGATGTGCAGGAACAATCCTCAATGTTTTCAATTTCTTCCATCCTCAGTGTGCCCCAGCACTCTTTTAATGGCAACATATGCAAATGACGACAAACCTGGCTGACTCACAGTCACACAAAACCACAGATTTCGTCATGGCCTATTACTATTTTGAAAAACTACTTGAAGTCTAAATTGTGTCATCAGCACTTAAGGCTGAAAACAATGGTACAAACGTTGACCAGTTCAAATGATTCATTTTCTGATACAGTATACAAGCCATTTTCTAATGTAATTGTTTGAGAAAGTGTAAAAGACACCAGGCTCGATTGTCTGCTGTACTGTTAGGTGTTACTGGAGTTAGAAATTAGGCAGAAATAATCCTTACAGATGCACTTCTTCAATAGGCTGCTGTATAATTTTACATTTTGAAAACATTTATTAGTCCTGTCAAATGATTTTGAATAAGTTTGTCTAACCCAAAACTTAGATTAACATGAATCGAACTGACTTTTCGAACTGAAAACAGTTTTCATTATCTTTGAGCATCGTAATTTGGCACGATGCTTCCAAATTTAGGAAAACAAGAATCCATATTTGGCAGCAAAATGTCTAATTTTGATATTATCTGTACAAAACTGAAGACTGAAAACGGCAAGATGTTCTTATATGAAGTGGTTGGTATTCAGTTGTCCTACAATTGTTTATTAATAATGCATGAAATGCATATGTTGAGGTTCTGAGGGTTTTTTATACAGCACTGCTGTGTGTCTGTGATACTGTGCCTCTCTGCCTGGCTCAGTAATACAGAGCAGAGTCTTCAGGCTGCAGATTCTGTCCATTTAGAAGTACTGTGTTACTGGAAGTGTCAAAGTTAATCAAAAACTTTTTATTCAGTGAATCTTTGACGTCTGAACTTCCATAACTGTCTCATTTCCCAATCTACTCCAGTCCTTTATAAGTATGCCGTCAGATCCAAGCCATGTAGTATATTAGATCGTAAGAGACCTGACAGGTGATGGTCAGAAGTTGACCTTCATACACAATCACAGAGGCTGGCTGTATCAGCTGTTCACACTTCACACCCGTGGAGGAAAAAAACACTTTTAGCAGGCAATGTAGTGACAATAATTTAACAGTTTGGTGTGATCAAGCTGTAGATGTTTCTGCCTCAGTGAGACTCACAGGATCCAGCAGCCAGCAACAACAGAGCTACAGAGAACATGTTGGTATTTAAGTTGATCTGATGGGAGTTTCTCTTCTTTTGCAGCTGACAGCATTAGATCAAATATATAAAATCTGAATTTGCATGACGAAGTGTCCAATCAGGGCATTTAAAGTCACATCACATCATGTGCTATTTTTTTGTTTTGTTTTTTTTTTTTTGTCAGGTCTGCAGAAGATTATGAGTTCATGATGTTTCAAAAAAAATATAAATTGTCACAAATCACAAACATGACTGAGCATCTTATATTTAATAATATTGAATGTTACGCAGCTTCTCTACTTGTAATGACTTTAATAGTGTCTTT
Source organism: Girardinus metallicus (assembly GCA_903067095.1). Classification (NCBI taxonomy): domain Eukaryota; kingdom Metazoa; phylum Chordata; class Actinopteri; order Cyprinodontiformes; family Poeciliidae; genus Girardinus; species Girardinus metallicus. The sequence goes on from CAEGAE010042204.1 coordinate 12,901, forward strand.
CTCTGGCACAGTGATACACTGCAGATTCTTCTGACTTTTTTGGTTAGGTTGTCACAATTAAACCAATAAACTGATCTTTTTAAAGAGGATTAATTCTACCACATCAGACCAGCCAATAATCATGCCATTTGAATGTGAGGGAACAAAATAATTTCACTGAAATACTAAAATTTCAGAAGCTTTTATATTTTACTAAATCGGTAATCAAAAAAGACGTTATGAAAATATTTACTAAGTTCTGAATTCATTTATATTCATCCAAGTTTTGCATAAATTTTTAAATTTAATCTTTAATTGACACTTTCACATATTAACAGTTTGAGATTTTTCTCTTTGACTCAGTTTAAAATCGTAAGTGGTACATGGGCACCTCCTGTGGCTTTGATTATTAGTGCATACCTATGCTCAATGAGGTTTTTGCACAGCTCTGCTGCTTGCTTGTATCTCCGTGGTCTTTCTGGCACAGTAATACACAGCAGAGTCATCAGCCTGCATGTTCTGTCCATTTAATGTCACTGTTCTACTGGAGCCATCTAAGCTGATGCTGAACCTGTTATTTAGAGAATCTTTGAACACTGTGATGTGTCCAATGCCAGATCCACCAATCCACTCCATGCCCTTCCCAATGGGCTGTCTGACCCAAACTGTCCAGTAGGTACTGATAGAATAAGAGACCTGACAGCTGATGGTCAGAGGTTGACCTGGCTGAACAGTCACAGAGGCTGGCTGGGTCAACTGTTCACACTTCACACCTGTGGAAAACAGACAAACATGTTAGAAATCAGAACCAGAACAGAAAACAATGTGCTGTTCTGATCAGTGATCAATATGATCAGATACGGCCATATATATCTGATCGTTTTGCCAGTGGTTCTGCATCAGTGAGACTCACAGGATCCAGCAGCCAGCAGCAGCAGCAGAGCTACAGAGAACATGTTGGTGTTGATGGTGATCTAATGGGAGTTTCTCTTCTTCTGCTGCTGACAGCATCAGATCCCTTCCTTAAAACTGAAAATTCTCATTTGCATAATTAACAAAACAGCAAAATAGTCCATTATATTCTTTCAGCCAGCATTAGGGATTTATAAATTCATCAAGTTTAAAAAAAATAAGTCACATACAATATACTGAGCATCTTATGTTTCATAGTGGTGAACATTAGCTTCTGTACTTTGAATTACTTTAATCAGTTCTTCTCTGGCATATATATTTTAAGTTAGTGTATCAAAATACAGCCTCTGGCTACTGATTTGAGAGCTGTTACTGCAACAGTGTCTTCACAGGTTTGCCTAAAAGTCAATCAGACAGCTGTGTCAGCTGTTCACACTTTATCTGAGGAATATCTTCAAAAATTCAAGTTACTGATCAGGCATGATGGTTCATGGCAATGTTACTCTAACAGCATCAAATTTACTCTGTCAAGTCAAAGTCACTTTTTTACTGGAAGGAACTGATTCAAGGCTGATCTTTACCTCCAGTGAATATTTGTGACCTGGTTTAAACAAGTCTGTGATCCTGGTGCTCTGAATTTTCATGGCATGTTTTAAGATCCAACACATTCATTAGTAAACAAGTTTTATGTCAAATTCTCATTTTGCATGATTGTGATTACTGTAAGGTTGGAACAGATTTTATTGTGTGACAAAAAGCTCCACTTCATGGTATAAAATGTAATGATATTTGAAAGTATTACTGTAGGTACTACCATAGTTTCATCTGCATTTGTCTGTGCGTGTTAGTGTCACTGATCCTCTTCTGCCCCCTTCAGGCTGTCATGAAAATGTATTTCATGTAGTTTTTGTACAGCCTCTGTGCTAACTTTAACCACTGTGCTCTTACAGCACAGTAATACACAGCAGAGTCCTCTGGCTTCAGGTTGGATAGTGTCAGATGAGACATGCTGTTACTCTTGTCCTTTCTGACTTCAATTCGTCCGCTAAGACTACTGGCATATGTGTTACTGCTGGGATCGCTGTAACCGCTTCCCATCCATTCCAGGCCTTTTTCTGAAGGTTGTCTGATCCAGACCATAACATAGCCACTAAATATGAAGCCAGATCCTCTGCAGGACAGACTGAGAGTCTCTCCGGGCTTTTTCACCACTGAACTGGAAGGAATGGACTCCATCCTCTGACCTGTACAACCTGGTTATATGGAAATAGAGAAATTAATGATGAGAATTACAAAGGTACTGACGTATATGAAATATCATATATTTCATATCATATATGAAATATATGGTATATTTCATATCATATATTTCCTATGATATGAAATATATGAAAGCAGGAGAACTTACAGCACAGAGAGAGAACAAGGAGGAGGACAGTGAGTGTGTTCATCATCTTGAGGCTGCAGACACAAATGACAAACTAGTCAGCAGCACTAAAATACACAGCAGAGATCAGTGATTTGCATTAGTATAGAGAAGGAGGGACTTATGGCCCTTTTCCACCTCTGCTTGACTCAGCTCTGCTCAGTTATAAGGAATTTTCACCATTAATGGTTAGCAGGTGGTGATTTTTTAGACCTCACTTCACTGGGTTTTAAGGAGACAGTGGCACAATTTCCAGGTGTCAAACTCCAAATTCAAATGTCTTTTAAATCATATTTCATATATATGTTTATAAAAACTGAAGGTGACATAGTTATTAATGCACTATGTGCATAGAGAATAAATAAGGCTATTTCTTTAAGTACTTTAAAATGAATTACAAACCAGTATTTGCAGCAAATTGTATCAAATTTAATTTCAGTTTCTATATATGTTTATTTCGTTTCCTAATGGTTCCAAACATCAGTATGGTTCTATTAACTTATTTTAATTGTAAATAGTCATGGAAAATGGTTTTGAGTGCTTTGTATGGTGACAGTATGTAACAGGGGTTCAGGCAATGTAACGTTATGATCACATTTCAAATCTTCAGTGGTCTATGAGCTCCCCGTCTGGTGTGTTTTTCAAGTTCAGGCTGTGAGAGGCATTGTTACGGCTCTGCTGCTTCTTTGTGTTATTGTGGCTGTCTGGCACCGTAATACACAGCAGAGTCTCCAGGCTGCATATTCTGTCCATTTAGAGTCAGTTTTGCTGGAAGTGTCTGCATCTATACTGAATTTGCTATTCAGGGAGTTTTTGTAGTATGAACCCCCACCACCATGTTTCATCCCAATCCACTCCAGTCCTTTCTGATCCAAGCTGTCCAGTAGCTGCCCGGAGAATAAGAGACCTGACATCTGATGGTCAGCCGTTGACCTAGCTGCAGAGTCACAGAGGCTGGCTGGGTCAGCTGTTCACACTTCACACCTGTGGAGGACAATATTAAATTTAGGTTTACTATTTAAACAGTTATCAGTATGTTTTGTGTGATTCTGTTGTAAATGTCTGTCTCAGGGAGGCTTACAGGATCCATCAGCAGCAGAGCTACAGAAAACATATTGCAGTTGAGTTCATGGGAGTTTTTCTTCTTCTCCAGCATGAGGTCTTTAAAAGGGTCAATTTGTATAATGCAACAAAAATCTGTTAGCTATATTTAAAAGAAAAATAAAAGACTTACATAATTTTGTCTTTCAAGGAAAAAACACCTTTAATAACACATTTAATTTGTCTTTGTAGCTCGCACAAAGAGGTGGGCCTTGTCAGCTGTTAACAATTCATAACATTAAATTGAAAACATTACATTAAAAATTAAGAACATCAATATTCATAAAATACTTAAAATTCATTGATCAGATTGAAATTTATTCTGATTAAATAATCCAAATGTACTATTTATGGGCAAAAAATTTAATTAATCCAACCATGACATGCATTTACATGCACCAAGTTTAACACAGAATACAATCACTGACAACCATTTAACTGTAAAATTTTATCCCCAAAAAACATAAGAAGCCATTTCCATCTGTGCTAAACAAATGCAGTACTGGCATGTCACCTTGGCATAGGGTTCACAGAATGACATGATCAGAACAAGTGTTTATTCACTGGTTTCCAGTGTGTAGACACCACATGGTCCTATGGATGAAACCATTAAACCAGGGATGCCCAAAGTGAGTCCTCGAGGGCCGGCATCCTGCATGGTTTGGTTCTCTCCCTGGTTTAACACACCTGGATCCAATGATGGCTCATTAGAAGGCCTAAGAAGAACATTGGCATGCTGAAAAGGTTGTTACTACCACCAGGGAGAGACCAAAAACATGCAGGATGCCGGCCCCCTAGCACCGACTTTGGGCACCCCTGCATTAAACGAACAATTTGAATCTCTTGCAGATTATTTTCCAAGGATGTAAATTTGTTCTGTCAGGTGATGCTTTACTTCAGGCTTCTGCAAAATGCTAAGTAATATGTATCACTCACTTCTCATTTTGTTTTCCAAACAACCTGAAGAAAAGAACCAGACTCATTCAAATTAACAGTGAGACAAATAGATAACCTATGTAATGTTGGAGGTAAAAATTGCAAGATAGTAAGCAGTAAAAATTGACCAGTTGTAATAATTTATTTACTGAGCAAGTATATAAGCAGTTTTCTAATGCAAATGTTTGAGAAAATGTAAAAGACACCCAGCTTTTACACTAAACAAAAGAGTTTGCTGTTTTGTTTAGTGAACTGACTGTTGTGCTGGTAGGTGTTACACACATGGAAAAAAATCCTTAACGGTGAAGTTCTTTATGTATCATACGTAGGTACCTGCTAATTTACATTACATTCTTTATAAAGACTTAAGTCCTTTCTAACACACGGAGTTGTCTAAATTTATGTAACTTAGCTGATTTCAAAAAGTTCTAAATAGTGTTTAATCATTTTAGACAATCTTTAGGTGGCAAGACGCTTTGAGTGTTGGGTAAATGAAAAATTATCATTAGATATACAATATAAAAGCAAAACCTAACACACAGTAATGTTAATATTATCTGTGTAAAGCTGAAGAGTGAAAACTGCAAGACTTTTTTTTTAGAAACTTGTTTAAATTCTGTAGTGGTCCTAAAGCGCCCCCTATGGTTGTTTACTAGTAAAGCAACAGTTCAGGTGTGAGGGGTTTTTGTACAGCTCTGGTGCTGGTTTTTATCACTGTGGAGCTCTGGCACAGTAATACACAGCAGAGTCTTCAGGCTGCATATTCTGTCCAGTTAGAGTCACTGTATTGCTGTTGGTGTCTACGTCGATACTGAACTTGTTCGTCAGCGAATCTTTTAAACGTAAATTTCCACCAGTCATTCATCCCAATCCACTCCAGTCCTTTCCCAGCAGCCTGTCTGATAAAAGCTGTCCAGTAGCCCAGATCATAAGAGACCTGACATCTGATGGTCAGACGTTGACCTGGCTGCACAGTCATTGCGGCTGGTTGTGTCAGTTGTTCACATTTCACATCTAAAAAGATGAAATAGATGTATCAGTTTAACACAGAGCAAATAGTCTAAATAATTTAAACCTGGCTATTCAGTGAAACTCACAGGATGATGCAGCAGCCAGCAGCAGCAGCAGAGTTACAGAGAACATGTTGGTGTTGAAGATGATCTGATGGAAGTGTCTGTTCTTCTGCAGCTGACAGCATCAGATCAAGTGTATAAAACCTGAATTTGCATGACCAAGCAGCCAATCAGTGCATTAAAAATTACGTCACATCATGTACTTGATCTTTCGTCTGGTCTGCTATAGGTTATGAGTTTGCATAATGAAAGTCCTTCTTAGTATTTTTGACAACATATTACAAGAGGTTTTATCTTTTTTCTTTTACCCAGTATCCAGAAACAATATTTCTGAATTAACAATATCCGTGTTAAATTATTATTTTCCATCTGTTGAGTGCAATGTGTTTACATTCATTTGGGTAGAAAATTATTACCCTATGGTGGATGTACAATAGTTTACAGAATGAAGTACAGATTCTGTGGATGTAAAACTAAGTACAATGATGAAGCCATTATTTTTTCCTTTAATGCAACATAAATTTTGCAAGATTTTCCACATGTTCTCTACATCTTCTCCATATTTACTGTATAGCTTAGCTGGGTCACTGTTATTATAGTTCAATCTTGCAAGAGATGCTGGTGTAACTCTACAAAAGTAATGAAGACGTTTTGGAGTTTAAAAAGGAAGTTGTTGTAAAATAAAACCCTTAAGATAATTTTATGGGTCTTCTTAGTCATTTGAATAAATCATATTTCTCAGATCACACAAACCACTTGATTTGTTTACACAGCACCTGTTTGTGAACAGCTGTTTGACTATTGAATATGTTTACTTGACTCAATTTCATGATTGGTTTACTCTGCTGTGTTGCACAGAATCACATCAAAACTCAAACTGTATTTTTGCTCTAAATTCACTGAACTGAACTGCAGTAGAACAGAGGAGAAAATCTTATTGGATCAGGTTGTTTTTTCTATTTGTGTATGAGTGTCTCTTTTCTGGCTCTTCATCATTAGCACTTGTGCTCAAGCTCCAAGAGGTTTTTCTACAGCTTTTTCTGTGTCACTAAGACTAGCAGGATCCAGCAGCCAGAACCAGAGGAAGTGGTACAGAAAACATGATGGTGTTGAAAGTCATCTGGTTGGAGATTATTTTCATCTGTAGCTCCCAGCATCCGATCAACTCCTTAAATCTGAATGAATTGATTTTGACAAATAAATCAATGTCTCAGTTTAAACTGACGGTTTGTGTTACATGCTGTCAGATCTAAGCTAACCAAGTTTTATATTAAACTCTCAATTTGCATAAATCTAATTATTGAACAAGTGGAAGATATTTTTTCCTGCAACAAAAACAACAGTTTTGAAATATTTTGTGATTTTAAATGTAATGATGTTTAAAAGTAATTATTTTAAATACAATATAGTTTCATCTGCATTTGTCTGTGTGTTGGCATCACTGGTATCTTCTGCCCCCTTCAGGTTGTCATAAAAATGTGTTTCATGTAGTTTTTGTACAGCCTCTGTGCTCACTTTAACCACTGTGCTTCAGCAGCACAGTAATACACAGCAGAGTCCTCTGGCTTCAGGTTGGATAGTCTCAGATGAGTCATGCTGTTACTGTCCTCTCTGCTGATTTCAATACGTCCTCTCACACTGCTGGCATAGTCGTTGCTGCTTTGGCTGGAGTATCCTGATCCTATCCATTCCAGTCCTTTTCCTGCAGGTTGTCTGATCCAGTCCATAACATAGTCAGTAAATGTGAAGCCAGATCCTCTGCAGGACAAACTGAGAGTCTCTCCAGGCTTTTTAATGACTGAACTGGAAGGAATGGACTCCATCCTCTGACCTGTACAACCTGGTTATATGGAAATAGAGGAACCATTGAGAATTACAATGGAAGTGATATTTAGTCAGTAATATGATATGAAATATATGAAAGCAGGAGAACTTACAGCACAGAGAGAGAACAAGAAGAAGGGCAGGGAGTGTGTTCATCATCTTGAGGCTGCAGACACAAATGACAAAACAGTCAGCAGGACTGAAATACACAGCAGAGATCAGTGATTTGCATAAGTATAAAGAAGGAGGGACTTATAGTCCTTTTCCACCTCTGCTTGACTCAGCTCTCCTCAGTTATAAGGGATTTTCACCAGTAACAGTTAGCAGGTAACAGTCTTTATTTTAGATCCCACTTTACTGTGTTTCGAAATTGTGTTTAAAGCAACATCAGAAAACTGTTGGTCACTGATTGGCTAGAGGGACGAGTCACTGGTTGCGTCCCACAATCTCCTGTACTTCTGTAGCATTTTGTTTCACCTCTCACAGTCTGTTCTATGTCTCTTCTTCATTGAGTCAGACAAAAATTCACTGACTGACCAAAATGTTCAACATATTTCTATTTCCACACTAGCTTTTGTATCTTTGTCATGTTATCGATCATGCTATGCTATTTTGTCAGAATCTGGGGTCATCCAACTTTATGAAGACTCTTTCCCCTGGAACTGTTTCTCAATTGTAATGGAAAATCCCCCCAAACTCTGTTGAGTGGTGTTGAGACAAGTTCAGATAGGCTGTAGAGGTACTTGTGGGAAATGTCATTGATCCCTTTAACATCACCCTTAAAAGGCTTACATGTAAGTCAATGGGTTCATGGGGACACCGACATCATAATGACAGCTAAGGTTTCAGTGTACTGTTGTAATTTTCATAGCTTTAAGCATAAAAAGAAAATTGTGCTTTTCTAATGGAAGTAATAAATTCTGTGATAAGAGAAATTTTCAAAAAATAAACTTAAACAAAGTAAGTTCTTTAAAATATTGCTGGACCTTTTTTAATATCCATTTATTTCTGCAGTTTTTTAAATTGTTTAATATTAATACAGATAGAATGAGAGATAAATAGCACAGGGTATGATTAATTGCAAGTTGGCTAATTAACATTATCTTTATATTCTTTTCAAAAAATACTTTCAGTCCTATTCTTTTGTAACACAGTAGAGAAGAGTATTATATATTTTAGATGAATGGGCCAATAGGCTCGGCAATAGGAGCTTAGTGGAGTGTCTAAATGACACACAAAGGCAGTTGGATGATTTTAAAGAACAACTGGCTTTAGTGACATCAACCATAAAATTGAAAAACAGTTGTACAAGACACACAATTAAGAAAATAAAATTACATACAACAAAATACAAGAAATAATAATACTTGGCCAAGTGTTAATACTCAGTTTTAAATCTGTTGGGTGCACCCTGCTAATCTGAACTCTAACTCATAATAGACAACAGATTAATCCTTTAATCCTTAAATCATGTTTCTGGAGACATCAATTTGTTATTAAATTGCTCAAATTTGCAATAAAACAATTGTCTTACCTCACTGCAGTATTTCACAGCATTATCAATTTACTTTTTTGTAAATTGCAAAAGCATTTTTTCAAACACAATGTTAAACATCAAATTTTACCCAAAAGCGGTAAAAGTTTACATTTGAATAATTAAATAGTTTAAATAAAGGCTATTATTCAACAAAGCTGTGATGGAGCAAAAACCGAAATGAAAGACACATAAAATGCTCACCGATCTCAATGCGACACGTTTGCAACAACAACATGGTGGCTCTCAGTCCGGACACATGGGGCACTAGATAATGTAACAAGGCATATTTTCATGCTTTAACCTCAATAATATGAACTTTCATCATGAATAAAGTAAGAACATACAATATTTTAGGCTTTACCTTCTGCTAAACGGAAAACGAGATGAACTTCCAAGAACCAATAGCTAATAAGAGCTAACGAGGCTAACGAGGTAGCTCTAGCAGTGCTCGGCAGAAAAACTGAAGTTTACTCACTTCAACAACTTCCAGCTTAGAAATCGGATGATAAACAGCAATTCTATCTGCAAAAGGGTTTGTTTTAAGTTCGTATCTATTACTTTTTCCGTCTTAACCAACACAAACTCTCACGCTGCACAGTTTAGCAGTCTCCTCCTCATGGCGGATCTCTCCCGCACACACAAACTTGCTGCAGACACGGGGAAGAAGGGCGGGACCTACAGCGACAGTCTGTATTCTGATTGGTTGATACGCACTTGAAACTAAACTCCCTATTGGCTAGGTAGACTACTAGCGTCCCTCGTCTCTGTTTCTTAAAGAGACATTCCCATTTTATGCGGGTAACACTTTATTTAATTTAATTCACTTCAAACTGGGAGAAAATGAGAAGAATCATACCCAATGTATTTTTAAAACCTGTATATAGTTTGACTATTTTAGCAATAATGATATATCACTCATAAAATGCTAAAAGACTGATTAATTCATTTGGGAAACAGTATGGAATATCATTTAGCAGGGAAAAGAAACCTTAAACCATGTGTTCAAATAATCACACATGTAATGATACACTAAAATGTGTTTAAGGACATTTTGTACTCTGATGCAATGCACAGTTTCAGGCTGTATATTCAGTACATTCACATTCACCACTGCTTTTTTGGAGGAAACAAAGGTGATGATAAACTTGTTCTTTGTGGAATCATTATCATCCACAAAACCAATCTGCTATTGTCTTTTTCTTGCTGTGTTTCTGTAATGTAAGAAAATTACCAGAACAACATTGGATGTTAAAAAGGCTCAGAGCTGAGCATGCCTTATTTCAGAAACATCTTTTGTAAGCTATTCTCTCAGACTGTTTACTGTACTTTACTTTTAATTTAAACAGTTAGAAAATACTTTGTGGTCTACGAGCACCTCCTCTGGTTGATGAGAGATAATAAAAATGTGCAGGCTCAGAGAGGTTTTTGTACAGCTCTGCTCCTTGTTTGTGTCACTGTGATTCTCTGGCACAGTAATATACAGCAGAGTCTTCAGGCTGCATATTCTGTCCATTCAGAGTCACTGTGTTGCTGGAAGAAATGAAGGTGATACTGAACTTTTTTTGAAGTGAATCTTTGAAGCTTGGGCTGCATCCATCACATGAAGTGCCAATCCATTCCAATCCTTTTCCTGTTGGCTGTCTGATCCAGTGTGTCCAGTAACCACCCACCGAATAAGACACCTGACAGTTGATGGTCAGACGCTGACCTGACTGCACAGTAACGGAGATTTGTTGTGTCAGCTGTTCACACTTCACACCTGTAGAGTAAAAAACATTGAAACTGAACTGGTAATAAAATTGAACAGTCAGTGTGGTGTGATCATATCTGTTGTTTCTCCCTCAGTGAGACTTACAGGATAAAGCAGCCAGCAGCAGCAGCAGAGCTACAGAGAACATGTTGGTGTTGAAGATGATCAGATGGGAGTTTCTCTTCTTCTACTGCTGACAATGTCAGATCAAGTCTTTAAACAAGAGTGCTTTATTTGCATAATGACATCCAGCCACATAGTGATATGTCTACTTACTGTTTTAAATGTCTGTCATTCAGCAATAAGGGACATTCATCCATCCATTATATCACACGTTAATCCCTAGTGGGGTCACCAGGTGTGCTGGTGCCTATCTTCACCAGTTAACAGGCAAGAGGCGGGTTACACCCGGACAGGTACAAGATGGGACAGTATGTCTGAATTTACAATCCTCACATTAAATTATTTTGATCACTATTGGGAAAGTGTTTGTCGTCTCTCTGTTACTCCTGCTGACTCTGCCCTTTTCTTCCAGTAATTTTAGAAACAAAATTACTGAAGATGAGTTTATATCTATATCTTATAAAACACACATTCTGAAATATTTTATCAGAAAACATGCCTTATACTGTTAAAGTTAACCAACCTTTGAGAACAAGCTCTGATATATATGGTAATCACAATTATTTAGTACAATTGTCTTCAGACTCTAAGGTCTGGCTTTTCATTTTAAAGCTTAAGCAGAAATATATGGTTTTCAAATTATTTGATTACTTAAACGTGAGTTTTTTTGTAAGACATAATTTTTGTTAGTTTTATTTAGGGAGTGGAAGCAGGGTTATGAAGGTGCAAATGTGATAAAGCATTTGACTTTTTTAGGTGGTTTAAAGATCTAAACCCAATCTGCACCAAGGCAACAGTTTTATCATAAATGTATTTACTTTTAACATCATGACAAAACTTTTTTATATATATTTTTGTTGTGTCCTCTAGTAAGAAGAATGTTTTAACAATTGATTTTGTTTCCATATTTGAGCTCTTATTTATCTATGATGACACGTTGATTCTTAATGCTAGAGTGCAGTAAAATTAATAATTCAAGCAGTTCAATTTTGAAATTGTGTTGAGAAGATCCCAGTTTTTGAACTAAATGTTCTAAGAACATTTTGAATGTAAGCATCCAAATTATAGAAAATGTCTTCACTGTTATAGAGCTAAATGATTTAGTGGTCTGATGGTGCCACCTGTGGGGATTTTTGTGTCATGCAACTGAGAAGTTTTTGTTCAGTGTTTCTGCTTTCTGTGTCACTGTGACTCTCTAGCGCAGTAATAAACAGCAGAATCTCCAGCTGTCAGGCTGTTCATCTGCAGATACACCTGACTTCTGCTGTTGTCTCTGGAGATGGTGAATCTTCCGCTCACTGACTGAGAATAGTAGGTGCTATCACCACCACCATTGATAGCAGCGACCCACTCCAGTCCTTTTCCAGCTGCCTGTCTGACCCAAGCTTTCCAGTAAAGACCACCAAACCCAGAATATGTGCAGGTCAGTCTGTGGGATTCTCCAGGCCTTTTAACCACTGATTCAGACTCAGTCAGTGTTTGTCCGTCAGCACCTGCAGACAGGTTCATTATTATATGAACCATGTTAACAAAAGAGCATTGTTATATTATAATTATTTAGCACAATTCTTTTTCTGATAAATATGTATTCATCAGGAAGCTATTTAAAGCTATCCTTTGTTCTTACCTGTCCAGTTTACTGACAGGATGAAAAGAAACACCACAACTTCAGGTAAAATCATTTTTGAGGATGTCTGCTTCTGCTCAGTCTACTGAGTGTTTCCCAGGGTTTACTACTTAAACTCTCTATAAAAAATAAATGGAAGCAGATAGTTTGCATTAACTCCTCCCACTGGAAGTAAACTTATGTTAGAATAAATGTTACTTTTATGAATCAATCATTCAACTCATTGTTTTAACGTTCACTGTATTTTTACTGTTTTTGAAGCATTTAGAAAAGCAAAATGCAGAAAAATATCCATCATATTTTGACAACGGGACTGCAAACAAAAAAAATTACATTGTAGAAATGAAATCATTTCTAATTTGGGGGGATTTTGAAAATTTTGCATGGTTTTCATTTGTTCTGATTAACTTTAAGAAAAAGAATTATAATTGATATTAATGAAATTGTTGTAGCTCTGACCATGTGTTGATGCAGATTCTTAAATTCTGTAAAAAGGGAAAAGGGGAATAAAGAAGAAGTGCTTGTGGAACAGACATGTTGATAAAAACCCTGAAAACAGGAAATCACTCTCCACGACAGTTTTAGCACTGTGTTAATTTTTTTCTTTTCTCTAACTGTGTTCAGTTAGATTTACATGTGTACCACCTTTTAGTTTTACACATGGTATTTCCTGAAGTCTCTGGCGTCATATTTGACAGCCACAATTCTCTTTGTAAATATGCATTTCACTTTTGGTTTGCTAAACACAACATAGTAAGGAAAACAAATTAAAACAAGATTGAATCTGTAAAAAAACATGGTGCCTAAATGGACGCGAACTTCAAACTTGAGGCATTGCGTGGTGCAGTGCAATAGCAGGCACCCCATATAGAGAGACTACAGACCTCAAAGCAGCCGTCCTGAGTCTTGTCCTCAGTTCCTTTGCTGAATGTCTTTTCTCTACTGCCTTCCTGTCAGATTACTGTCAAAACACTAGTGCTAAACAGTCCTTTTAAAAAAGCCTCCAAAGTTATTACTGTACAGATATTGGAGTGTAATAAAAATCTTTTTGATATTAATAAAGAAATAATTGAAAAAGCTTAAAACTGAGCAGATCAGCCCACCAGATTCAGCAGGTCCTTAACCACTGGCTCAGACAAACACAGGTTTTTGTTGGTAGATTTAATTAGACCAGCGTTCCTTAAGTCAGTATTCAGCAACTTTTTAGTGTCCAACACATCTGAATCAAATGGCTGAAATACCTGCTCAAATCAACATTTTTGAGTTTCTATCATTTTGTTTTATTCCTTCATCAAAAACATACTTTGATTCTTTCATGCATGCTTTGAGAAATCCTTGACTCTCTCATGATAACCAATCAGGGGGGCCTAAATGTTTATTCTCACAAGCTGCCACCTATTTCTATGAAGCTCCTTTTTGGAGCTGCTGTCTCCAAGTGAGCTTCCACCTCACAGAGTACTTTTATCCCACAACATCCCCCACTCAGCTCCACAGCAACAATTAGCAAACACCTGATGGAACTGCGAGTCTTAGATCATCATAAAGACTACTTCTCAGTCTAACTGTCTTAAGAATAGTTGCAAATTGCATAATGAAAAGATGTAAAGATGGACATGATCTTTCTAACATGATCTTTAAGAGCTCATATCCTATTATATAAATCACACTTTCTTATTATAATATTGATTTATTTTCTATTTAGTTAGGATATACATGCTTCAACATGTAGACTGTAAAACATTTGAGCCGTATTTAGTCATCTACTATCTTCTAGTCTTTAAGTCAAATAAATATAGTGAGTTTTAGATTTTGAACTTAAATGTGTGAGTTTGTGAAAGATAAACTTATCTTAGTAAGTTAACAGAGCAGCAATTAGTGATTTTCATTATTAAGAAGAAGGAAGAGCTTGACATACCAAGAATTTGTTCTTTCAATGTGCATTTATATAAAATAATATTTTCTTTAAAAGTAAATTTGTTAAATTTTATCTTAATTAGTAATAAACTGATCAATTTTCAGCTGATATACAGCATCAACATTCGGGTACTGTAAGATATGAAGGAATATATATACAATAATCTTCTGTGATCACATTGTTGATTTATATTGGGACTTCTTTATAATGACTGTTGTGACTTTCAGTTGGAGAATATAAATTGTGATTCTGTCTTGATAGCTGAGAAAAAGTAGCTTTTGACTTGTATTATTTTTTCTCAAGAATATTTTTTTTCTAATATTTCTGTTTTATTTTTGTTTGCTTTGGTTTCCTAAGATCAAAACCCTGTTAACACTTTTCAGTGATTGTATTTATGTTGTAACTCTGCAAGCCAGTTGTTCATGAAATGAATTTCGCATAAAACGAAAAACAATAAATGTACTTGAATTTATTTGCAGATTGCAGTGACTCAAAGTGCTTAATGTATGTTATATTTTTCTGAATACATAGACTGCTCAGTGTAAGAATAAAATTTTCTAATTGTACAGAAACAACAAAAATTGTACTGAAGCACAAAGAAGCAAACAGTTTAAATATATATGGAGCAGATAGAAATGTTATAAAATTCAACTACTGGTTCTAATTTTATGAAAGTATTTTAAGCAATATTTTCTAAGTTTAGTGAAGTGTAGCAAAGTTAATATTGAGAATAAATATTTTTGTAATTATGTTTGTTGCTCTGAGCAGGTTTCAAATCTTCAATGGTCAAAGAGCTCCTCCTGAAGAGTTTGTGTACATGTCTGCTGCTTTTTTGTATCACTGTGTAGTGTCGCCCACTCTGGCACAGTAATAGACAGCAGAGTCTTCAGGCTGCATATTCTGTCCATTTAGAGTTGCTGTTTTACTCAAAGTGTCTAAGTCAATACTGAACTTATTCTTGAGCGAATCTATGTAGAATGTGTACCAAATACTTTTACTCCCAATCCACTCCAGTCCTTTTCCAACAGGCTGCCTGATCCAAGCTGTGTAGTAGCTACTAAAAGAATAAGAAACCTGACAGCTGATGGTCAAAGTCTGACCTGGTTGAAGAGTTACAGATGCTGGTTGTGTCAGATGTTGACACTTAACATCTGTGGATGAAAAAATATATTCATTGAATTGACAATAAATATAAATTTAATCTGTCCATGCAGTTTTTTTCATCAGATAAACTCACAGGATGATGCAGCAGCCAGCAGCAGCAGCAGAGCAACAGAGAACATGTTGGTGTTGAAGGTGATCTAATGGGAGTTTCTCTTCTTCTGCAGTCAACAGCATTAGTTAATGTGCATGTGCCTTATTTGCATAGTAATGTGCAAGCCAATCAAAATGTTTGCTACATTTTAAGGGAAACTTTATCCATTTCATTCTACCAGGATACAGATCTAGTATGTCTGAACTAGTAATGCTGATTTTCTTCAGTGAGAAGTGAAGTTATATATATCAGTTTTCTTTGTCTGATTATGAACACTAAATATTGTGGTTCTTTTTTCACAGAGAAGCTGGTTTTGTCAGTTGTTCTTGCTTCACATCTATGCAGGACAATATTAAATTTAGGTTTACTAACTAAACAGTTATCAGTATGTTTTTTGTGATCCTACTGTAAATATCTGACTCAGGGAGACTTTCAAAATCCAGCAGCAGCAGATCTACTGAGAACATGTTGAAGTTGAGCTCATGAGAGTTTCTCTTCTTCTGCAGCTGACAGCATGAGGCCTTTAAATGGGTTAGATTTGTGAAATGCATAGTTTTGGCCAAACTTTGTTGGGAAATATATCTGTTCGTTACAGCATTTGACAAAGTTATACCTGGATTTTATGTAGTTATAAAAGAAAATATTAAAAGATTAACATCAGATTGTTTTTCAAATAATTTTTTCTTAAATTAATTAGTCTGGTTAAAAGAGGTTGGCCTTGTCAGCTGTTAACAATTCATACCTGTTGGGTGAAAACGTTACATTAAAATCCATTCATTTTCTAACACCCTTGTCCCTAGTGGGGTCTGGAGGGTTGCTGGTGCCTATCTCCAGCTACGTTCCGGGTGAGAGGCAGGATACACCCTGGACAGGTCGCCAGTCTGTCGCAGGGCAACACAGAGACAGACAGGACAAACAACCATACACACACACACTCACATCTAGGGAGAATTTAGAGAAACCAATTAACCTAACAGTCATGTTTTCTGACTTTTGGAGGAAGCCAGAGTACCCAGAGAGAATCCACACATGCACAGGGAGAACATGCAAAGTCCATGCAGAAAGACCCCGGGCCGGGAATCGAACCCAGGACCTTCTTGCTGCAAGGCAACAGTGCTACCAGTTTTGTGGATGTAAATAGTTGTACTTACATCCACAAAATTCATTGATCAGATTGAAATTTATTCTGATCCAAATGCATTATTTATTTGCAAAATGTTAATTAATCTGATTGTGACGTGCATTTATATTCACCAGGCAATACAACCACTGACAAGCGTTTAATTGTAATATT
This sequence comes from Girardinus metallicus, assembly GCA_903067095.1. Classification (NCBI taxonomy): domain Eukaryota; kingdom Metazoa; phylum Chordata; class Actinopteri; order Cyprinodontiformes; family Poeciliidae; genus Girardinus; species Girardinus metallicus. The sequence continues at coordinate 29,653 of CAEGAE010042204.1, forward strand.
GCCCCAAAAAAACAAAAGAAGAAGTTTCTTCAGTGTGCACTGAACATAGAAACAACTGTAGTACTGATACGTACAGAATGACATGATCAGAACAAGTGTTTATTTCTTAACTTCCTGCATACATAGACACCATTCTTTGACACCATGAGGACTTTTATCAAGTGATGCTTTATTTCAGGCTTTTATGTATCACTCACCTTTCTCTCACTTTGTCTTCCAAACTACCTGAAGAAAAGAACCAGACTCATTAAAGTTAATAGTGAGACAAATAGATAACCTGCCCAATGCAGGATCAAACACTTTGTATCTGTGATGGAAGATCATTAAAACTGCCAGAAACAAATATGTATGGAGTATTTTAACAGGTCATTAATTGAAAATGGTTGTAATGTTATGAATAGTCACATAAGTTTCACATAATATTTGCAAAAATGTAAAAGATGATAAATGATGTAATTACTTTTAGAGTTTTTGCACTGTTCAGAATTCAAATCTTCAGTGGTCTATGAGCTCCCCCTGTGGTGTGTTTTTCAAGTTCAGGCTGTGAGAAGTTTTTATACAACTCTGTTGTTTGTTTGTGTCACTGTGGGGGTATCTGGCACAGTAATAAAGAGCAGAGTCTCCAGGCTGCATATTCTGTCCATTTAGAATCACTGTTTTACTAGAAGTGTCTAGATCGATACTGAACTTGTTCTTCAGTGAATCTTTGAAGTACACATTTCCATAACGGTCTTTCATCCCAATCCACTCCAGTCCTTTCCCAGCAGGCTGTCTAATCCAAGCTGTGTAGCTGCCCAGATCGTAAGAGACCTGACATCTGATGGTCAGACGTTGACCTGGCTGCACAGTCACAGAAGCTGGCTGATTCAACTGTTCACACTTCACACCTGAGGACGAAAAAAGCAAACATTAAGCTGACATTAAGAATACATTTACTAGAATCACACAGTTTTCCTCATTGAGACTCACAGGATCCAGCAGCCAGCAGCAGCAAAGCGACAGAGAACATATTGATGTTGAGTTTGATTGGAGTTTCTCTTGTGCTATAGCTGTCAGCATCAAATCAGTTCCTTTAACAAGAGCATTACATTTGCATATGACAGAGTCAGTGTGTTTTTTTTCAGACATGTTAGATACTTAACGTATTTGCCTGTTCTTTCAGCCTGTGTTAATGTATGACTCTAATTGATTAGTGTTGATTTTAAATAAATTTTGTCTTTGTATCTTGAACAGAGAATGTTGTATTACCTATGAGTAATTAATTTAATTTTAAATCAAATAGCAATATTAAACCCTAGCATCAGGAATATTATTTTAAATGAGAAAACCAGCAAGTATCAGCAGGGGATGTAAAATGTAATGAGTTTGTCAAGGAGTAGTGATGATTATAAAGTTGAACAGTAGGTAGGAGGAAGGACCTGTGATAATGCTCCTTTGTGCACCAAGGATGCTTCAGGCTGTCACTAAATGAGCTCTCCATTTCAGCAACAGTTAAAGTTTACCTATCTGCTGTAGATAAGCTTCTGCTCTATCTATGTACCTCTAATATGACAATAGTTCATTTGCCATGTACTACAGTGATTCTCAAAATAAATAAGAAACTTACTCGCATAGCTTAATTGTTTTTTTTTTGTTTTTTTTTGTTGTTAATTATGCTTCACATTTGCAGTTTTGTGGTGACATTTCTTTTTACATTATAAGGGATCATAATCAAACCCCTGTTTGCTCCAACATTTAATTTTTTCATACCCAATTTATTTCTTATGTACCCTTGTACTACGCACCATTGTTCTTTATCTCAAAATTTAACAATAGTTTTTGTTCTGTGAAATGCTAAACATTTTAATCTGAAGAACCTCAATCACTAATAAAGACAACTTTTAATTATTTTATGAGGATGTCTTTCCTGTCCACCATAGTTAATCAGGTAGTTAATCAGGAAGTAAAATATGTTTAATGTGGTTTATTCACATTTAATTGATTTATTTGTTGTTTTCAATATATTTCTTAAATTAAAGCTTTTTATTTTAGCTTGTTTTGTATTGAATTATGTGAGTCTCAAGGGTTAGCCATTTGAAGAGTGTCATAAACCTTTCATTGATTGTCTTCTTAGTTGACTGGTGTGTTTTTTGTTGTTGATCGTTGTTTGTTTTGATTTGTTCATCTTCTGTTTGACATGACACATGTTTTTAGTTCTTGACTTACACCTGTGGAACAAAGATAGGGCATATAATGTTAAAAATCAAATTCACCAGACTAGATGTATTTAAATGTCATACTTTAAGAGTGAAAAGTATAGAAGCCATTCAATATTCAAACAGTTTTGTCACAAAGTAAAACGAAGGGTCTATACTATTACTAAAAACAGACCATGTTGAAAAATCAATTTATTAAAGGTCAAAGAATTGTAGAATCTACCTGATAGCTATTTGTTTTAAATATTTTCCAAAAATGTGTAAAACATTTGTAATAAATGCAAAAATGTAACCAAAAATGAATCATTGTGGTGTGATTATTTTATTGCTCTTTGTAAGACTCACAAGATGCAGCAGCAGAGTTGCAGAGAACATGTTGCTGTTTAAGGTGAGCTGATGGGAGTTTCTCTTCTGCAGCATCAGATAAAGCTTTTAAACCAGGACACATCATTTACATAAATACCCTGCCAGTACTTTTAAAGAACATCATAAGATCTGTTCATTCAGCTTTTCAAGCATGCAGTAAGATACATTAATTTCAACATTTAACATTTCATTTATTTCTTGGCTATAAAAACAACGTACTGCCTTTGTTGTTTATAATCTCTTGATCTACTTTGTCTAGTTCAGAAGTCATTTTCACTGCTATGACCATTGTTTTACATCATAATACCTTTTGTGAACTATTTTAAACTCTTTAGTTCCTGTGTGACTTATTTCAGTCTAAAATATTAATACATTTTATTACCAATGTTGTGTTTCTAATATTGATATTTCTATTTTATAGAAACAGTAAAAATTAGTTAATCTTCTGTCTGATTTGTTGCAATACAGAAAATATTCTTCACCCTTTGTTTTCTACCCATTTTGTGAGATTAGAGACTTATTCTATAGCTTATCTGAAAAAAGTTTAAAAGAAAAAGACTAGATAATGTAGTGTAAAGCACTTTCTGTGGTAAAAATTACAGAAAACTGCTGAATAAAGTCAATCTACTTCCATTTTGCTAAATCAATTTGTGGTCTTATAGTGCCTCCTCTGGCCATTTGTAAGTACTTCATGTCTCCACGCTGTGGGTATTTTTTCCTTTCTTTCTTTTGGTACAGCTCTGCTTCTTGTTCACATTACTCTGGTTCACTATCACACAGCTGTGTTCTCTGCATTCATGTGTGGTACGCATAACCGTAACTGATACTGAGACTTATCCACTGCGACTCACTGAGACTCATTTCCCTGCACTGTTCAGCAGGTGTCCAGGTCATACAGAACTGACAGTTGCTGGTCATATGTTGACCTTGACACACAGTGACAGAGGCTGACTATTGTTACACTTGAAACAATAGCTTATCATGGCAGATTAATATTAAGTCAGCAGCAAAGCTACTGATGTGCATGTTGAAATAGAGTTTCTCTTTTTCTGCAGCTGAACAAATGACATCAACTCTGTAAATCCTGTGTGTTGAATTTGCACAATGGCAGATAAGTCAGTCAGTATTCTTGACTTATTCTGTTCATTCAAATCAATATCACTAATTTTAAATCAATTCTGTGAGAAGCAAAAAACATACTAAAGCCTTTTTCTTGACTTTTGTGAATTTGAATTCTTCTGGTTGTTTTTCTCTCTACAATATTTAAAATCTGAAAACCAGGAAGAATCATGTATAAAGGGTGTTTGTTGTCTCACTATCTACATTTAAATATATAATTTATGTGTCATATTTCCTTATACATTAACAAACAAGCATAAATCATTGCTTTTAGTTGTAATATATATTCAGAAGAAAAAGGCATTATTTTCAGTGTGTTCCACCCAGTATTAGCTGTCATCCTCATATAAGTTTTATTATAAATAACATATTAAATGTTTTTGCACAGCCTCTCTGATATGTTTAAGCACTTTGTCTCTTCCTTTACGTGGTAATATTTTGCAGAATCTTGGGGTTTTAAGCTAGTCTCAGATACGCCATGCTGTTACAGTCATCTCTGCTGATCTCCACACATCCCCACAGTGTCATAAGTGTTATAACTAGAAACAGGTGAACCAAACCCCTTTGACTCCAGTGCTTTTCCCTCAGGTTGTTTGATCCAGTGCATGTCACAGCAAGTAAAATGAAACCCAGATCTTCCGCTGGACAGACTGGAAGGAAGTGACTCCACATTCTGTCCTATACTATCTTGTAACATAAAAAGATGAAGGAAGATGATACAGTGAGATAATTATCTGGACAATTTATCCATTTCCTAATCATATAACTATATTTAAAGCAGGAAAAACTCACACTGCTGTCAGACAACAAGCAGAAGAAAAGTGTGTTTTTCCCCTTGGAGCTGGAGATGAAACCAATGGTGGGTCACAAAACGAACATCACTCAGCATAACAGAAGAACAACCACCGATATTTGCATCAGACTATCAGTTCTCGGAGATTAACTGTTCACATTACACTGGTTCTTTGGTTAATCAGCTTTTATTTTGTACAAACACTATAAGTAAAAGTTAAATCATGACATCGAAAATGTTCAACATAACCAATTCATTGGAGGTCAGTTAAATATTATACAATTTTACCAAAATCTTTAACCATAAAAAAACAAATGATTAAATATGCATTTGAATTTACTCTCAAAAATTATATTTTTCAATATTTTATAAGCAAATATTTCTAACCACAACATTTATTGTATGAAAAAACAATGTATATTTTGATCCATTCATGTCGTTCATTGTTTAGTTTACTTATTGTAAACTTGTTTGTTAAAGTTTTCTCTCAGCAGAACTGAAGTTCAAAGTTTGGATTAACGAATGTTTCTTGTATGAGGTCAAAGGTCAGTGTTATAATCAGGGTCAGTCGTTTTTCATTTAGAGATGGTTTCTAAGAGCATTATATTTATCTAAATACTTTTGAAAACCACATTAATGTATGTTCTCTTATGCCTGCGGCTGCATTTAGTTTTGTCCTAATTTCAGAAAAAAAAATTTTATTCAGTCCTTATAAACTCTGAAATCTCCTATTGACTGTTTTCCTGGAATGAAATAAAATGTAACTCTTTGATGGTGTACAAAAAATGTGACAGAAGAAGAAAGTATGAAAATGAAAATCAGTTTTTTTCATTAATCTTGTTTTCTACTGGCAAAAATAAAATAAAACTATTAAGATCTGTTTCTAGTTTAAACGTTAATATAGTATTTTAGACTGAGATGTGCGTGCGTGTGTGTGTGTGTGTGTGTGACAACAGAATGTGTTGGGGAGTTATCTGAGCTCAGATGAGGGGTGAAGACAAATGCCTAAAAGGTTGATATCTCATATATTTAATGTTTCATCAAAAAGAAAGTCACGAAATATGAAGTACGTCCTTCACTGATCTATTGCTTGATCATTTTATGTCAGGATGTAAGTCAGGAAGCAACTTGAACTGAGAGCCACAGCTGACATTCAAATGAAAGGAGTCATATGTGTTTCTGCCGTCTGAAAGGTTTATTTATATTTCTGGTGGTTTTCACAAAGTTTCATAGCTGCAGGTGTTTTCTCAGAGGTATACAAAGAAAAAGGAATCGGCTCTCTGAAGGGAAACTGAAAACCTACGAGACTCAACAGATAACGGCCGGTCACGCTATAATGGCTTCAAGGGTTGGTATCCGAAAAAACTGATCTGGTATAAAGAAAAACCTCAATAGTTCATGATTGTATTTTACATATTTAATATTTTCAACAAACGTAAAAATTAAACTACAAAAGATACCATAACAGTGATTCTCCCTGTATGTTGTTATCTCTATCTCGCTTAAAAAAGCCTTGTTTAACTTTATATCGAAATTTATGTCACAGATTGTTAAAAGATCATTAATGCACTGTATTTACATGAAATTTTAATTAAGCAACATTACAGCACTGTCAGGATAACAACACTTTGATAGCTACTGTACAAACATAAAATTACTAATGTGCATTTTTAAGAAAGCATATAACTGTTACGTATTTGAAAAAATATATGTTAAAAAACATAAACAGATCTGACTGGAAAAGCACAGCTTTGTGATGGTTCACCCATTCAAATGGAAAAGAAAAGATTACTGTTTGTCGCACATTCCTCTGCTCTTGTTTCATCTAAAAAAAAGAAAAGAAAAAAGCGAATTAAAAATGTATACATCTTGCGAAAATGTTGCTGCAGCTCTGCAACATTAAGAGACATTCAGTTATTAAAAAATAATTGATTCTTTCTGTTCTGTCAGCAAACAACAGCCAGCAAATTTACCTTGTTCAGGGTGAGCATAAAGCTGTATGACAGACTGATTATGAAGAGGAATAGGAAAAACGAGGCCGTTAACCAAAGGCTGCTGTGTTCATCTTCATCACCACCTTTATCTTTGCCGCTCAGATCGAATGTCAGACTGGAGAAATCTGATAAAAACACAACAGAAACCCATTAGAAAAATTCTATATGTAGAATTTTATTTACTAGTTCTGACGTCTTAAGGTAACTTGTTGCACTGGATTTAGCTTAAGGGTATTAAAGTAAAGGGGGCTGTACACATATGTAGATTTCTCAGATGTTTGTAAAAAATCAATCAGTCATTATTGGTTGAAAACCATGTATCTGTTATTATGCCTCTATTTTATATGACATCGCAGTTATTTGATATTTTTAATTTGAATTGATAAGAAAAATATTTTTAAATACACACTAAAACTTCTGGCTGTAATATGGCTGTATATGACAAAATAAAAGTTTACAGGGTCTGAATACTTTTCCAAGGCACTAATTCATGCAATAAAGAAAAAATATTTCTGAGTGCAAAAATATGCATAGTTTAGCATTGCTGCCTAGCAACAAAAACACACTGGACTAGAATCTTATCCTGGGATCTTTCTGGATGGAGTCTGTATGTTCACCCTGTGCATATGTTGGTTCTCTCCAGACTCTCTGACTTCCTCCCAAAGTCCAAAAACATGGCTGTAAGTTTAATTGGTTTCTGCGTGTGCATGGTTTTTCCTGTGGTGACCTGTCTGGGGTGGCCTCACCTTTCACCTAATGATGAAGAGATGGGACACCTGCCACTCTGTGGCCAAGCAAGGATAAGCAGGTATAAACAATACATGGATGGGTTTTGCTTGCACGAGTATCTTGAAACTCAGTTCTCTCATTGGATCCGTATAAAGAAAATAAATTGTGACAGTAGCTTGGTTAAAAGTTTCGTAAGCTAGTTGTCATTGTAATAAACAACAACTATTAATTTTATAAATCTTCCCAATATTTTAAAATGCTGATTAACATCTATTTTCTCCATTGTTACTTATTCACAAGCATACAACAAAGTATTTCCATGCAACATTTATTCAAAACATTTGGCAGCTGGACACTTTGACAGAGACAAATCATTGTTGAAAATTGAACAGAACAACAAAAAAAACAGACAAAATGACTTGTTAATATTCACAGAGATGGGTCACTTCACAAAAGACATACTTTCACAAGAACAGAACAACATATTTGAAAAAAATGGCACATTTAAAGCTGAATCTAGTCATCACACTCATTAGCGTTACCCATGGCCTGAGACACTCCGCTGGGTTTCATGCGATTCCCACGGCCGGCAGGCCACACGTTGCAATAGAAGATGTAGCCTCCGCTCCACTTCGCCTTGGTGGTGGTGTAAACACTTACAACTGAGTAGCCATTTTTGGTCTTTCTTGGTGGAAAGTCGATGCCGTCATAATACACTGAGCTACTTTCTCCAACATCTTCATTCCAGGCAATATAGTAATCCTGAAGAACGTCACTGGAAACCAAACACACCAGAGTGACCTCAGCTGATGCATCTTGGCCAATATCCTTCTCTGGAGGCATGTGGACTGTTACTTTTGGCTCTGTGCTGCCTGAAAGAAATAAAAAATTGCTTACTGATTAAGTTCAAACCATAAATCATTTTGTTTGGTATTAAGAGAGAAGACAACCCCTTGCAAAAATAGTAATACCTTTTTTATGTTAAAAGAAGATTAAATAAGCACCCTTTCGTCAAAGTGACAGCTGGAATGTTAGGAATGTGCCCCCCCTCCCCCCTCCCCCCTCCCTCCCACCCCCTAATATATATTCATAATATATATTATGAATATATTATATTCATAATATATGAATATATAT